>CAJQZJ010004796.1:4250029-4317098 GCA_907164525.1 Lophiomys imhausi | reverse complement strand
GTGTGTGTGTGTGTGTGTGTGTTGAGATGTGGTCTGTTGAATCCCAGGCTGTCCTTGAACTCACTCGCTATGTAGTTGAGGATGACCTTGCATTTCTGATCTCCCCTAGTTCAGGGATGACAGGCCCTGACCACCGATCCTAATGTATGCATTGCTGGAGATCCTCTCCAGGGCTTTGTGCTTGGCATGTTTAAGATCTTGGCTGAGTGTCGATGATGTTTAGACTTGATTCAGCAGGCAGTGGGGAGCCCCAGAGGCCTTTATGCGCAGGCGCTGGAACTTTGGCCCTTTGCTTTGGACCTTTATGGGTGGGGCAGTGTATGAACAGCACTAAAGGGAGTCGATTTGAAGGCTGGGGCTCCCAGAGAGTCACTGGACCTGCAGCATGGACCAGCAGTGGGTACTGAGAGGGTCATGTGGGGAAATCTGGGTTTGGCCCTTCCTTGGTGGATGTGCTGAGAAAGAGTTGGGAGTGAGAAGACAGCATTGGTAACTGTAACTGCATATGCCCTTTGGGGACAGCCTTGGTCCAGGTCCTAGACACTTACTGGTGTGGCTTTGGGGAGCAGGCTGGTGAGGATGTCATCTTCTCTTTCAGAGGAGGGTGGGGACTTAGCCAGGGATGTACCAACAAACTCAGTTGGCTTTAGTACCTAGCTGACCCTTGACCATGCACACCTGTCTAGCTGCTGACACCATCTGGTGGCAGCTGAGTAAGTCCCCTCTTCCAGATTGACAGACTCCTGGATGCTGGCTGGGATGGAAGATAGCAGCTATGGCCTCCCTGCCAGGGTTCGTCTGTGACTTTACTGGGGAGGGTTGTGTAACTCTGGACACTGGATTCCCCCCCGTAGCCCGTGGAAGCCACTGATGACGCCTTCTGGGACCAGTTCTGGGCAGACACAGCCACCTCGGTGCAGGATGTCTTTGCATTGGTGCCAGCCGCAGAGATCCGAGCTGTGCGAGAGGAATCACCCTCTAACCTGGCCACCCTGTGCTACAAGGTGAGGGCTGCCCAGCCCCTCACAGCTGCTCCCACCTTCCCCAGGGTGGCCGAATGGCCTAGACTGCAGTAGGACCGGGAACTCATTTGGAACATCCCATCCCCAGGTCCCGGAGGACTAGTCTCTTTGCCTCAAGTTCTCCTTGGTGGGGGTGAGAGGAAAGTAACCATGGCAACCACCATCTAGAGAGCTGTATCCCATCTTGTTCATCACTTCCCACACGATAGTGCTAGCTCACTTTGCTTTCCCCGTTAGGTGCTGTTGTTAATTTCTCTATTACAAATGAGGTCTTATTTGAGTGTTTTGCCTACATGTATGTATATGTTCCATGTGCATGCTTAATACCCGTGGAGATCAAAAGAAGCCATTGGATCCCCTAGAACTGGAGTAATGGATGGTTGTGAGTCACCATGTAGATGCAAGGAACTGAATCCTGGGCCCTCTGCAAGGACAACAAGCTGGATTTTTGTTGTTGTTATTGTTGTTTGATTTGTTTTGTTGAGACAGGGGGCTGTCTACGTAGCCCTGGCTGTCCTAGAACTCACTGTGTAGATCAGACTGGTCTTGAACTCACAGAGATCCACCAGTCTCTGGCTCTTGAGTGCTGGGATTAAAGGTGTGGGTCACCACCTCCCGTCAAACAACACATATTCTTAACTGTATAGACATCTCTCCAGTCCTGGTCCTTTAAAAAAAAAAAAAAACTTTAAAAAAGGGAATTTTTAAGCCAGGCAGTGGTGGCGCACGCCTTTAATCCCAGCACTTGGGAGGCAGAGGCAGGCGGATCTTTGTGAGTTCGAGGCCAGCCTGGTCTACAAATTGAGTCCAGGACAGCCAAGGCTACACAGAGAAACCCTGTCTCGAAAAACAAAAAAAAGGGAATTTTTATATAGCGTTAAACAAAAGGCTTAGGAGAGGAAGAGGCTCTTAGAAGAAACCAAGACGCCGGGCGGTGGTGGCGCACGCCTTTAATCCCAGCACTCGGGAGGCAGAGGCAGGCGGATCACTGTGAGTTCGAGGCCAGCCTGGTCTACAAAGTAAGTCCAGGACAGCCAGGGCTACAGAGAAACCCTGTCTCGAAAAACCAAAAAAAAAAAAAGAAGAAACCAAGACATACTCAAGTGCGGTTGCACACTCTGTGGGGGAGGGGTACTGCAGATGGGGTCTTGGCGATCCAGTGGACTGCACTCTGCTCTCCTGATGCTCTGGGCTGTTTTCCCCCCACATATCAATCTCCCTGAGTTAGCTGACCTCTGAAGCCTGAGTGGCCTGAACCCAAAGGGCCATTTCACATGCTCCTGCCTTGCTGACTGTCCCTACAGGCTGTGGAGAAGCTGGTACAAGGAGCGGAGAGTGGGTGCCACTCAGAGAAGGAAAAGCAGGTCGTCCTGAACTGCAGCCGGCTGCTCACCCGAGTGTTGCCTTACATCTTTGAGGACCCCGACTGGAGGGGCTTCTTCTGGTCCACAGTGCCCGGAGCAGGGCGTGGAGGGGTCTGTGGGCCTGGCTGGGGGGTGGTGTGGAGGACCTTGGCAGGGCCACCTGATATTTGGGAAGTGTGGGGATATGGAATGATATGGAATAGGTACCCTATTCCATAGGGTACCACTGAGGGTGAAGGAGCCACTACCAACTTTTCAGACCCTCAGTTTCCCTCCCAAGGGGCCCCTGCCTCCTACAGCCTGGAGCAGGGGTGCAGGGATAGGGCCTAGCAACTACATCTTTAGAAGAGCCAGAGGGGCCGGGTGTGGTGGCACACACCTTTAATCCCAGCACTCAGGAGGCAGAGGCAGGTGGATCTCTGTGAGTTCAAGGACAGCCTGGTCTCCAAAGAGAGTCCAGGACAGTCATGGATATACAGAGAAACCCTGTCTGGAAAAACCTAAAAAAAAAAAAAGAAGACCCAGAGGGACCATACTGTCCTCTCCCTCCCACACCCCATCTGCACTGGCCTATCTCCAGGCAAGTGCCAAGGGTTGAGACTTCATGATTCCCAAGAGGACTGATACCCTTGAGCTTGGTACCTGGCACCCCTGGTGAGGGGAACATTTCTCATTGTTCCCAATTTTTGTCTCTGCCCTACCCTCCTCTGGCTAAGGGAGGTTTGGGGTTAGCAGGAATTCATTTTCTCTTTCCTTATGTGTCCATCCTCTTCCTTCCTTCCTCTGTCCACACATGCCTGCCGAGACCCAGTCCCTGTCCTTCATACCCCCAAGCCCCTGGGGCCACCTCTCCTTGGCCGGCCTCCACTGAGCAGCCTGCATCTCTATCAGGGTGAGGAAGAGGATGAGAATGCTCGGCCCTTGGCTGAGTCCTTGCTCCTGGCCATTGCTGACTTGCTCTTCTGCCCAGACTTCACTGTGCACAATCACCAGAGGAACAACGTGGTGAGACATCCCCAGGCTGGGCTCTGATCCTGTTGAGGCCAGGATATTAAGGTTCCCCAGTGGTTCAGAGAGCAAGCCTATTATTAGGCATAGGTATCCTGGGTGGGGTTGGGGTTTGTCCTGTTGGGGAGGAGCCAGCTGGTGTCTAGCCTGTCCCGGTCTCCCAGGAAGCACAAGCACCTATTGTCTTCTCTGCCTGAGGTGGGAGAGGTGCAGGGCTGGAACCAGGAAACCTGCCTTTTTGCTGAGAAACTCCACCAGCAACACTTTTCTCCCCTCAGCCTGCCACACCCCATTCCCACAACCTTCCCTCTCTCCTCTCCCTCCCTCTGACTAGAATCAGCAAGTAAAACAATCAGTGTGAGACTGAAGAAAAATGAGCTTTAGAAGAAGTCCAGCAGCACTTGTTCCTCTCCTTGCAGCTTAAGACCAAGGGCACGAGGTGGGGGTGACTTCAGGAGAATATTGGGTTATGCTGCTGCAACTAGGGACAGTGGGAAGCTCGACTAGCCGGCTGTTTGCTTTGTGACGCCCCCATTCGCCGCAATCCCTCCCTGTTCCCAGGACTCAGCAGAAGACGTCCACTCCCTGGACAGCTGTGAATACATCTGGGAGGCCGGTGTGGGCTTTGCTCACTCCCCCCAGCCCAACTACATCCACGACATGAACCGGTGAGCTGGACCTGGCTGGCCCTTGCATAGCTCAGAGACCCACAGGGTCTCCCAAGAAGACTCAGCCTACTTACCATGCAACCTCGACCTTACAGGGAGGAACAGGGGTCATTGTTTCTCGTGGACCTTGGCCAGGCTGATGGGCCAGTTTGGCAGCACCTCCCAAGAGGGAGGCTGGGGTCCTAATGTAGCCTTTCCTGTCCTTCCTGCAGGATGGAGCTGCTGAAGCTGCTGCTGACATGTTTCTCAGAGGCCATGTACCTGGCCCCATCTCCAGAAAGCTGCAGCACCAACCCCTGGGTTCAGTTCTTCTGTTCCACCGAGAACAGGTGAGGCGGTGGGCCTTTCCAGTCTCTAGCCACCCAGGGCCGGCCCTGTTGGTGTTATTTGAGGAGACGTGCTGCCCCCTGGTGGTGAGAAACTATAACTTAGCCACACCTTTAAACCATCAAGGCCCCAAACCTCCTGGGGGTCCCTGGGCGGCCCAGGTCCAGGTGTCCCTTCTAGAGCCACGTTGTTCAGTGCAAATGTAATGAGAGGGGCTTGGGATGTAGGTCTGTGTGAGGAGTACTTGCCTAGTGTGCATGGGGCCCTGCGTGAACTGTGTGTGATGGCGCACGGCTGTGATCCCAACACTCTGGAGGTGGAGGCAGAAGAATCACAAAGTGATGATCCTTGGCTATGAGTGAGTTCTAGGCTAGCTGGGAGAACATAAGACCCTGCCTCAAAAGCAAAAGGAAGGAAAATTTATATATTTTATTTATCACTGTATGTTTTTTTTTAAACTGAGCATTAAATTTGTAATGAATGTGCAGAACTATTGAGATGTTGCATTTCCTTCTCTCATGTTTCTTTCCCCAAAGCCAGTGTGTAGTTCATACATACTTCCAGCTTGCCTCAACTGGACTGACCACTCAGTAATACTCAGTAGCCAGCCACATGTGGCTCTGGTTGCCCTTTGGGACAGTAGGTGGAGAAGAGGGTCTGAGGACCCCTGCTAGAGAAGTCTGAACCATGGGGGGCACTCAAGGAATATGGAGACACTTATGAGTACATGTGGGTGTCACACAGTCATCAGTGGGACAGAGTATTTAAAGCATCCATCCCAGCTGTGAATGCCCAGCTGTACGGCTGACACAGGTGTTAGCATTCTAAACTTTTTTTTTTTTTTTTTTGGTTTTTCGAGACAGGGTTTCTCTGTGTAGCCCTGGCTATCCTGGACTCAGTTTGTAGACCAAGTTGGCCTTGAACTCTGAGATCCACCTGTCTCTACCTCCCAAGTGCTGGGATTAAAGGCATGCGCCACCACGCCTGGCCATTACAAACAACTGTGAACTGCCATATGAGTGCTGGGGTTTGAACCCAGGTCCTTTGGAAGAACAGCCAGTGCTCTTAACCGCTGAGCCACCTCTCCAGCCCAGCATCCTAAACTTTTAACCTTCCTGCTTCTGGAATCTGACCTCTGCATGGCATGGCTCCCTCCTCTGGGTTCTGCTGGTTCCCTACTGGACTTTTTTTTTTTTTTATACCCAGAAGAGAAAGGCCCCCCAAATGACCCCTCAGCACTGGCCATAGTTTCTTCTCATAGCTGCATCAGGCAGACTACCACCCCGTCACTCACCTAGCCTCTGGGGTCTCAGTCTCCTCATGTGTAAGACAGGAGCTTGGGCCCTGACATCATTTGGACCTGATTCAAGTCATCCTGTGGCCTGGGGGCCAGGGGATGGAGCTGGGTTCTGCTCCCCAAGGGGAAGCTGCCTTTCTAACCTCTAGTCTGAAGCCCCAGTAGAGGGTGTGTGCCCCCTAAGAACTCAAAGGACTGTGAGGAATCCCTCACCCATGTAACAGATTCCTCAGCTCCTGGCCCAGCTTGACCCTGGTCAGAGTCGGCCACATGTCTGGGTAGGGAGGGCCTTTTCTACTCAGGAAGGGACAAGCTCTTACTTCTGCCTGTGGGGTCCCAGCCTGCATCCCCTGTGGCTGGAGAGGTGGCCCAGGGAACATCCCTGCTGCCTTCTTGTTCTGTTCTCCCTTGCAGACATGCACTGCCCCTGTTCACCTCGCTCCTCAACACCGTGTGTGCCTATGACCCTGTGGGCTATGGGATCCCCTACAACCACCTGCTCTTCTCGGACTACCGGGAGCCCCTGGTGGAGGAGGCTGCCCAGGTGCTTATTGTCACCTTGGACCATGACAGTGCCACCAGCACCAGCCCCACTGTCGACGGCACCACCACGGGCACTGCCATGGATGAGGCTGATGTAAGTAAGGACTGGAGGGAGAGAGGGCTGTAGGCAGATGGCATTTCCTTTAGCAGAGGCCCTGGGCAAGAGGCACACCATGGGAGACACCTCAGGGTGTGCCTGGGGGTGTCCAACTTTGGAAGCTCACTGCTGCTACCCAGGCGCACCAGAGTGAGGGATGTGCTCCCCATAGTTCCTCCTCCTTGGCAGCCTCCAGGGCCTGAGAACCTGTTCGTGAACTACCTGTCCCGCATTCATCGTGAGGAGGTGAGTCAGGCACGGCTGGAGGATGGCAGGGAACTGCAGCCTTAATGCCCAGGCAGACCCAAGTGGCGGGCAAGTGTTCAGCTCCTGGGGTCTAACCTCTGCAGTGAGGGACTGTAGCTGAGTGTGTCCCTGCCCCCGTGAAAATCAAAGTTGAGTGCAGCCCAGCTTGTGGTGTGTGCTCTGTGAGAACTGGGGAGAAGTTCTCAGGGACGGGGGCAGGGCAGAAGGACAGCTGCTATCAAGGAATGTAGGTGCTCTGGCAGCATGGTTCAGGGTTCCATGTGAGGGTCGTGGGGAGCTGCAGCCCTGCATAGGGGATCCTCTGACCTGCTGGGGTGCAGGCAGAGGCTGAACTTTCCAGGGTACTAGAGGTAATGTGCAAACCCAGATCCCCACACCTGGGTTCTGGAGATTGACAAGGTTATGGGAGAATGAGGGGGCATTTATAGAGGGGATCTGGGGCTGGAGGGAGCTGGATTGTCAGGGCCCCTGCTCTGCCCTCCCAGGACTTTCAGTTTATCCTCAAGGGGATAGCTCGGCTGCTGTCCAACCCCCTGCTCCAGACTTATCTTCCCAACTCCACAAAGAAAATCCAGTTCCACCAGGAATTGCTTGTTCTCTTCTGGAAGCTCTGCGACTTCAACAAGGTGAATGGGCTCCAGGACCCCGCCCGAGGGTAGCAGACATGAGGGGAGATAGCTGACTTAGTGAGGTCCGCAGAGTCCAAGGCCCTGTATAGCATCCATACCTCCCCAGCCTAGGTGGGGGAAGGCAGGGCAGAACTAGTCCTCTCACTGACCCAGCCCACCTGTCCCCTCTCTTATTCCCAGAAATTCCTCTTTTTTGTACTGAAGAGCAGTGATGTGTTGGATATCTTGGTTCCTATCCTGTATTTTCTCAACGACTCGCGGGCAGACCAATGTATGACAGCGGTGGGCCTGTGATGCTGGGGTAGATACGGGGGTCTTGATTTCGGGTGAGGCTCAGCCAGTCTGGCCTACCTCCCAGAAGCTCAAGTCTGGTGCCCTAACCTCCCACACGGGGATCCCTTGAACCCCTAATCACCCGCACGGGGTTCCCTTGAGCCCCAAAGATGGGTCCTCGTCCTGAGTTCTCCCCTTGCTGCTCTCTGTGACACCCACCTCCTGCGTTGCGTACCCCCAGCTCGGGTGGGTCTGATGCACATCGGAGTCTTCATCCTGCTGCTTCTGAGTGGGGAGAGGAACTTTGGGGTACGGCTGAACAAGCCCTACTCAGTGCGCGTGCCCATGGACATCCCAGTCTTCACAGGCACACATGCAGACTTGCTCATTGTGGTAAGGGAGTGTGCACGGTCAGCCCTGGGGGTTTGCGGTGACATTGTCTTCTTGGCTGAGTCTGGAAGCGGTGGGTAACTCACGCCATCTGTCTCCCTTCCTGCACAGGTATTCCACAAAATCATCACCAGTGGTCACCAGCGGCTGCAACCTCTCTTCGACTGCCTGCTCACCATTGTGGTCAACGGTAGGGGTCCAGAGCCTAACTTCCCCATGATGACCAGCAGGTGGCGCCAGGACACAGGCCAACCAGCTACCAGTCCCCTGGTTTTTTTTTTTTTTTTGGTTTGTACTAGCAAGCCGGGTGTTACCGCTAAGTTTTTTAGATCTGTGGAAGGGGCAACAGGGACAGGTGATAAAAGCTTGCGAGCAACTGTGAAATGGCTCAGCAGGTAGAAGCTCTTGCCATGCAAGCCTGGCATAATAGTTGGAAGGAGAGAATTGACTCCACAAAGTTGTCCTATCTACACACACACACACACACACACACACACACACACACACACACTAATAAACACAACTTTGTTTTTTGCTTTGTTTTTTTTTTATGTTTATTTATTGCTTCAGGTTATATCTCCATCCCAGTGCCCTCTTTCCACCGCTCCTATTCCCGCCCTCCCACCTTCTACCCCCTATCCCTTCCATCCCACTCCTCTGGAGTGGCGTGTCCCTACATATCAGTCCCCCACCCCTTTGTTTTTTCAAGACAGGATTTCTCTGTGTAAAGCCCTGGCTGTCCTGGACTCACTTTGTAGACCAGGTTGGCCTCTCACAGAGATCTGCCTGCCTCTGCCTCCCCAGTGCTGGGATTAAAGGCCAGCTATAAATGCAACTTCTAAAAAGCTTTAGAATGCACTTTAATCTACTAAATTCAAAATACTGGGGCTGGAGAGATGGCTCAGAGGTTAAGAGCACTCACTGACTGCTCTTCCAGAGGTCCTGAGTTCAATTCCCAGCAACCACATGGTGGCTCACAACCATCTATAATGGGATCTGCTGCCCTCTTCTGTCCTGTAGGCATACATGCAGACAGAACACTGTGTACATAATAAATAAAATCTTAAAAAAAAAAAAAAGAGACAGACACCTTTTAAAAAAATTCAAAATACTGCCTCCTAGATATGAAGAAACTAGGAAAATCGTCAAAGTAGCTTATATTCTCTTTCATACCCAGTTTTCAAAGTCTTGTGCTTGTTCTGTCCACGCAGAGCATCTCAGTTGAGACTGAGTGACTGTATGGGAAACATTTAATGGCCACATGTGGCTGCCGGCTCTTTATTAGATGGTTAAGGTTTGGGGTGTTGGAATCATGGTGTGGGGATATCAACAGCATCATCATGGGCTGCAGGCTACTCTCTAGGAATGGGAATGGGGCATAGGTTGGCTGGGTAAGGAGGTAAGGAGGGCCCAGCGAGGTGGGTAGCAGTAAGCTGGAGAAGAATGACTTTTCTGCATGTGTTTTGGCCAGTTGGTTCATTGACTGGTCTAGCTTTCATTCCTATCGCTGTAAAAGATGCCCTTTAGTATATAGTTCTTAAGTTTTTGGCTATAATTCCAGGTTACAGCCCATCATTGAGCAGGGAGGGGAAGTCAAGGCAGGAACTGAAGCAGCTAGCCACATGACATTCATAAGCAGGGACAGAGAAACTAACAGATCATTGCTTGCAGCCTGCCTGCATAAGGTCAGCTAGCTTTCTTTACTCTTAACTGTTCAGGGCTCACCTTAGGGAGTGGTGCCACCCATGTTCATAGTGGATCCTCTCACATTCATAGTGGATCCTCCCACGCTCGTAGTGGATCCTCCCACGCTCATAGTGGATCCTCCCACGCTCATAGTGGATCCTCCCACGCTCATAGTGGATCCTTCCATGCTCATAGTGGTTCTTCCCACATTCATAGTGGATCGTCCCACATTAACAATCAAGACAACCCCCAGTAGGCACGCCCACACATGAACATGATCTAGGCAGTTCCTCACTGAGCTCTCTTCCCAGGTGATTCTAAGTTGTGTCAGATTGGCAGTTAAAACTAGCTAACATACTGACCATGGTGTGACTTGTGATTTGAACTTCCGAGTGTCTAGGTGGCTCAGGGGTCCTAAAGGCTCTTGCTGGGTTGTAAGCTCTGTACCTTCCCTTAGTTGATCACTTGATTCTATTTTATGAGTTCTAACTGAGTCCCTGAGAAGCAAGGCTAAGCTCTGAGAACAAGACAGTCCCTGTTCCCACACTCTGGCAGACAGTCCCTGTTCCCAGACTCTGGCGCCTTCAGCGAGCCAGGGAAAAGGCAGGTGACTGGAACAGGACAGGCCAAGCTGTGGCTTCCTCTTTGACAACCACTCACAAAGCTGTGCCGAGGAATACATATGTAATGACAGCGGCTTGTCACTCTTGAAAGATGGTCACGCCCGGAGTTAGCAGGCCTGCCCTGTCATTTTATCATTGGGGAACTTGTGCTCAGTTTATGACCCTCTATAACCCCAGTTTCTTTATCTACATCCTTGTCTCTGTCCTTCCTCCCTCTGGGTTGGGGAGAGGCCTGGGAGAGATGAGCTGAGTGTGCCTTTGAGGTTGTGGGGCGGTTGGGGACACTGGAGCCTATGGTCTCTGGGGGGCTCCACGGGAGACAGAAGGGATCGATTGAGCTATCCTGCGCTGGCCTGGAATTTGCAAGGATGGCCCAGAACAAGCTGGCTTCCCCCTTACAGTGTCACCCTACCTCAAGAGCCTGTCCATGGTGACCGCCAACAAGCTGCTGCACCTGCTGGAGGCCTTCTCTACCACCTGGTTCCTCTTCTCAGCTTCCCAGAACCACCACCTGGTCTTTTTCCTCCTGGAGGTCTTCAACAACATTATCCAGTACCAGTTTGATGGTGAGGTGCTGGCCTGACCCCCTACATAAGGAAGCCCCAGTCCAGGAATCTTGCCTGTGCACTCATTGAGCGCCTGCAGTGTACCTGGGTAGAGGAAGGTACAGTAGGGAATCAAAGAAGATGTTCTTCATCCCTCCAGGAGATCTCAGCTAGTCATGGAGTCACAGAGGGAGGCTTTAGGCCGACAGCCTGATCCACTAGTCAAA
The DNA here is from genome assembly GCA_907164525.1 of Lophiomys imhausi. NCBI lineage: Eukaryota > Metazoa > Chordata > Mammalia > Rodentia > Muridae > Lophiomys > Lophiomys imhausi. The sequence continues at coordinate 4,306,132 of CAJQZJ010004796.1, read as the reverse complement.
AGAGTTCATTTAGAATTGGGTGGATGGAAAACTCAAAGTAGGAAGAGCCTGCTGGCTGTCACAAGTCACACCTTACCAATGCCACAGGTGCACATCCAGACCTCACCACTCATGCGCTCAGTGGCCACAGGCATGTCAGCCTCTGAGCTTTGGTTCCCTAATCTGTAAGATGCTCAAATGAGACTGCTGTAAGTCTCTCTCACAGGGGCACAGATCTTTTAATCCCAGCACCTGGGAGGCAGAGGCAGGTGGATCTCTGAGTTGGAGGCCAGCCTGGTCTAGAGTGACCAGGACAACCAGGGCTACACAGAGAAACCCTGTCTCAAAAAAAAAAAAGGCTCTCTCTTAGAGGATATTGGGAAGCGTACTAACTCACAGAAACAAACAAACAAAAAAACACTTGGCATAGCATCTAGGAAATAAAATATTAGTAATTATTATTACTATTTCCAAAAGAAGTAAAATCTAGATGTATATATGAGTGACAAACAAGAGTAAGGTGGGCAGAAAAACATCACATGGGAAGGGACAAGTACAAAGGTCCTGGGGTGGATGTTAAGCTAAAGGCGGTATGGGTGATGCAGGGCTAGAGAGGTGGATGGGGCACTGAGGGTTCTGCCAAGCTTTGCATCTTCCCCTGACGGCTGTGAGAACCTGAGGTAGATGACAGAGGGCAGACAGATTCAACAGTGTCCTCCTGGACTTCTCTGGCTCACTGAGAGGGATACATCTTTAATGTTGGCTTGGTATAGAGAGTGTAGGGCCCAGACTGCTCCACCATGCCAGTAGTGCTCAGCTGAAAGAGGATTTCAAGACCCTGTAAGAAAGGTACTGGGGGCTGGAGAGATGGTTCAGCAGTTAAGAGCACTGGCTGCTTTCCCAAAGGGCCTGGGTTCAAATCCCAACACCCACATGGCAAATCAGAACTGTCTGTAATGGCCAGGTCTGGTGGCACATGCCTTTAATCCCAGTACTCGGGAGACAGAGGCAGGCGGATCTCTGTAAGAGATCAAGGCCAGCCTGGTTTATAGAGTGAGCTCCAGGATAGCCAGGGTTGCACAGAGAAACCCTGTCTCAAAAAACAAACAAAAAGAAGGGTACTGAGAAGCTCAGGAAGAGCTGTTTCTCCACAGCCTAACTTCTCAGCATCCTCACAGTCTGACTTTTTGGTATCTCCTAGAGCCTAACCAACCACTGTGGCCACTGACACTCATACACAGCTGGACCTGCCCTGCTCCCTCTCTAAGTACCCTGCCCATTTCTTATCTCTGGGGAAGAAGCCTTCCTGTCTCACAAACTGCCCTGTAGTCTTGGAAACCAGCCCAGATGTGGAGTGGGAAACAAAGTGGCTCTCTGAGTATAGACATGTTTCTCCCACAGGCAATTCCAACCTGGTCTATGCCATCATCCGTAAGCGAGGAGTCTTCCATCAGCTGGCCAACCTGCCCACTGACCCACCCTCTATCCACAAGGCACTTCAGCGGCGGCGGCGGACACCAGAGGCCCTGTCCCGTGCTGGTTCCCAGGAGGGCGCTTCCATGGAGGGTTCCCGCCCTGCTGCCCCTGCAGAACCAGGCACTCTTAAGACCAGCCTGGTGGCCACTCCAGGTCTGGATGCTGTCAGGCTGGGAGAGTGTGAGGCTTGGTTGGGGACAGCATTATTGGAGAGTGGATGTGATCTCTGTGGTTTCATTCCTGTCCAAGAAGCTGAGGAAAAGGAATTCAATAGTGTGTGGGGGTGGAAGTATTGGGTGGCTCTAGAAAGGTAGCCTGGTGGGGATTGTAGGAGGGACATAGTCAGGGCTCAGAGCTGAAAGCAGCTCTACAAGGGAAGGACAGACATACTACCTCTGCCATGAGTGGGGAGCACACAGCCTCTTGGGCCAGAAGGGGCACTATGGCATGTCCCTCTGTCCCTTCTGTGTCCCACCCAGGCATCGACAAACTGACAGAGAAATCCCAGGTATCAGAGGATGGCACCTTGCGGTCTCTAGAGCCCGACTCCCAGCAAAGCTCAGCAGAAGGCAGCCCTTCTGAGGGGGTAGGTATTAGGGACACCTGCGGGATGGTGTTGAGTGTCACTTCAGTGCCTTTCTCTCTAAACCCTGAAGTGTAGGAGTGGGCAAGGCCAATATGCTCTGAGGTTGCCATATTAGAACAAGGGAATTGGGCTAGCATTACTGAACCAGGAGGAGGGGGGCATTTACAGACCTCTCCCTTGTTTACTGGTCACAGAAAAGCCCTGTGACCTTCGGGTTCCTCATCCATCAGCCTTATCTGAATCTGGCCTTTACCCTGCCTTCTCTGTCAGCCCCCCGGCCCTAAACCTGTCACTGGGCTAGGCTGGGCTGGGCTGGACTGTGCCTTGGGCCCAGGGCAAAGGTTACAGGTCTGGACTCACCCTCTGGTGCAGCAAACCTCCCCCATAGTCCTGTAGTGGGGCCAGAGGCAACTCGTTGTTCTATGGCTGCACCCTGTACCATTCCTTCTCTGGTCACCTTTGTTCTTTTCTGGGAACCAGGAGCCCAGCCAAACATGGAGAGAGCAGCGGCGATTGTCCAATGCATCAGCCAGTGGCCAGTGGACCCCAACATCAGATTGGGTAAGGGACACAGCTGGAGGAGGGTCTGGGAGCTGGGGCTTGGGCAGACAACTCTGAACAGGGCGTGTCAGAGCTCCAGCTTGGGGAAAGACCAAAGACTTGGCCTAGAGCCCAGGCTGAGGGACAGTCCTTCTGGTTGCATGACCTTGCCTCCTGTCTGACCTTTCAGCAGCTGCCCATGGGACTGATTCCTTTGTCAATCACCCTTGCTGAGCTCCTCCCCAAATCGCCTCCACTCCCCATGTTGTTTCCTGTGAGCCCCACTGATGGCTCTGGATGGCCATAATAAACATCCTTATGATCGTGCCATCCAGCCATTGTGAGGATTAGAGGGGACGGTCTTCCGGAAGGCACGAGGCATAGCAGCTGGCCTGTGGCACTGGTCAGCATGGCCTGGGCTCTTCCTGTTAGGAACAGTTCCCCTTCACAGGCCCTGCTCTGTGCAGGCCACGCTGTGCACAGTATCACACTTCCGGTCCGGGGGAGCCCATGGCTCTGGGTCAAGGTCAAGCCTGTCCCATAGCTCTGTGGCTCTCACAGATCTTGTCCTGGAAGTCCAAGCTGCCACTGCAGACCATCATGCGCCTGCTGCAGGTGCTGGTTCCCCAGGTAGAGAAAATCTGCATTGACAAGTGAGTCCAGAAGTTGGGCGGGCAGGTGGCCTTGGAGATGGGTCAGCCCAGGCTTGGGGTGGGTGTGACAGGGAGCACACACGAACATGCCGGATGCCCCACCTCTTTCTCTAGGGGCCTGACGGATGAGTCTGAGATCCTGAGGTTCCTGCAGCATGGCACCCTAGTGGGGCTTCTGCCCGTCCCCCACCCCATCCTCATCCGCAAGTACCAGGCCAACTCAGGCACTGCCATGTGGTTCCGCACCTACATGTGGGGCATCATCTATCTGAGGTGGGCCCTGCCAGGGGCAAGGAAATTACATCCTGGGGTGGATCCAGATATCTACCTGAGGACTGCCCACCAGAGCTCTGGTGTAGCTCCATCCCTAGTGGGGCTAATGTCCAGTCGGGTTGAGGGTGGGCACTCATCACCCAGAGTGACCAGTGGGGGCCTTTTGTAGCTACCTAGCTCTTTCCTGGGGGGGGATTCTACAAGGTACCCCCTTCTAGAAGGTGACAGCCCACCCCCTCTATAGGAATGTGGACCCACCCATCTGGTACGACACTGACGTGAAGCTGTTTGAGATCCAGCGGGTGTGAAGATGGGGACCTGAGGGAATAGGACCAGGAGGGCTGGTCCTAGTCCCCAGTGCTCCCCCAACCCATTGTTCTGAGCTTTAAAGATCCATTATCAGAGTGTGGGGCAGGTAGAGTGGCTGGTCCTAGATGGAAGGTCCCAGGTGCCCATTGTGGCTGGAGACAACAGGGAGTAAAATAAAAAAAAAAAAGTACCCCTGTGCCCTCTAGGCTGTTCTAGGAGCCTCTTGTCTTCAGAGATACAAACCTCACCACAGCACCTGCCCACTCTGGATCCTCCTTCAAGACCCGCTCTTATACTGCCTGTCTCCAGAAGCTGCTGGGTCACTGGGTCCTTTTTTTGTGTTTTTCCCAAAGAAAAGGAGCCGTGTGCTGTCCCTTGGGGTACCTGGTCATGGTGAAGAGCATCCTGGCTACCTAGCCTGTGACTACTGTCTCAGGCCCTCTCCCTGCCAGGGCCCTAGGGGAAAGCTTATAAAGCAAAGCTGGGGAGTATCTTTTAGTTTACAGTGGGGTTTTGAGGGTCCCCTGTTACTGTCCTTGGACCGGTGGATATTGCCTGGCTGGTGGGGCCTGAAGGATGTTAGTGTCCCTGCCTTACCTGCTGCCTGGGTGATGGGAGTGCCATACTCTACTAGCCCCAGCTCTGGCCTCGGGGTCTCCCTTACCCCACCTGTGTCAGTACAATCTTTGCTCTGTACAATCGACCACTTTACACAATAAAACGTCCCTCTCGGTGCTGGGCCTCTGTACCTGGAGTTAGTTGGGAGAGGTGTCTGGGTAGAGCACTCATCTCTAGGGCAGTTGGAGACTCTACACCCAAGAGTCCGTCCCTTGAGGGCTCTTGGCCCATGACTGAGCCATTATCTATCATTTGGAGGGGAGGGGTGTGTGTGAAACTGAAGGACCAGGCTCTTGTCACCCAGGGTTTGGCTGTGGCTACCCAGAGAAAAGCCCACACAGGAGAGGTCAAAGGCCTGATTAAGTTCTTTGCATGGCCTCAGGTAGCCAGAACTAGTGTTGAGGAGGCCTGGGTCATCATCCAGTGTGTAGCTTCATGGGGATTCCAGGAAGGGCAGAGCCTCGGCTGCAGGGCCAGGCAACACTCTGAGGCCTCACCCTGGACATATTTGTTCTAGGCTCAGAGAGATGGATGGAGTGCTGATGTTGCCTGCTTGCTCACCTTCCTGCCACACCCAGTGGCTCAGAGGACCAGGCAGTCCTGGGCACTGGGAAGGTAGAGGACACAGTGACCACCCACAGTAAGCCAGTTGCAAAAATGTCCCTGAGGCTCTGTTCCAAGAGATCGTACTGGCAAAGGGTGGAGGTCAGAGCTATACAAGCCCAGACCCATCTGTTCCTGCTTGTCCATGGATCAGAGAGAGAACATCTGACCACTCCTGGCCGAGGAACAGGACTGTCTTGCTTGATAGGACCATCCTTCCCACCATACCTAGAGTGGCACTTCTGTCCCCAGGAACAAATGCCACAAAGGCCGAGTGGAATCGATCAAACAAACAAGGTTTATGGAAGCAGGAAAGAGCTGTTGGGCCCTGCCTGGCAGCTAATTAATGATCTCATTAGGAGACGGGGTGTGTGGGGAGAGGGACAGGGCTGCTTGCCAAGTTCAGGGGGTTCTGGGTTCTGAGCTCCCAGTAAGAGTTCTGAGCCTCCAGGATGTCTGTGAGTCCCTCTCACAGGAGGAGTCAGCCTCTTCCAGCCCCTAGATGTCACAATTTCATACTGACCCCCACAATTAGTAAGTAGCCTTTGCCAGTCACCCAGGGTACATCCTTGATACATGGGCTGTTGTGGAGAGGCTCTGGGCAGGCTGTGACCAGGCTCCATTTCCAAGCCCTGCCCTGGCTTTGAGCTCCAGACAGTAGTACCCTTTCTCTAAGGTTGAGGAAGGTCACTTTGGGAACCCTGGGCAGGTTTCTGCACCTCTTGATGTGACGCGTCTGCCCAGATACTCCAAGCTTCCTTTTCTGCCTTGGCACTTTCAGGGTTCTGCTCTGGCTGGGTTCTTTGGGCACTCAGGCCCCCAGGTAGACCTCTACCAGTCCCCCAACAGAGTGCATGCGGTAGAAGACCCCAAGAGGCAGGCCAAAGTTGACAATGGTGAACCAGGTCCTGTAGCCGTAAAATTCCTTTTCCAGCCCATTCTCAAACTCTGGGTGTATGCCAAACGCAGGCATCATCCATAGCTGGGGAGAGAGAGGAGGCTTTAGGGTGAGGGAGGGGGCTCTTCTAAAACTTAAATGGCTCAGCTCAGGGGAGGCTGACCTAGAACCAGCAGCTCCTGCAGCACTGTTCCCACGTCGTCATCTTGGGTCTTTCAGAGCAAGGTCCCTAGCCCTGGCATCTCTCTCACCCCATGACAGAGAGGGTCCTGGCCACCCTAGCTTACCTGAGACCAGGCTAAGCCCCACAGGGCTGCTTCTATACATGGCATTTGGGAGGACCTCCCAGATAACAACCAGTGCTGCCAAGTTGGACTCTTTGTGCCCTAAGCCCCGAGCTCATACTTAACTATTTTTGCTAGTTGTGTCCCCTCCTGCTCTTTGGTGAGAATTCTACCCATTCTCCAAAGCCCAGATCAGCCCTGTCAACCTCCCAGAAACCTGCCTTGGCTCTTGGTCCCCATACTTCCGTCTCTGAACTGACACAGTTTGAAGCCAATTTATCATTTCTTCTCTTCATGGGCCAGCTGCTTCACATCACAAGCGTGTTTTCAGTGCTTTTAGAGGCTTGGAGCTTAACAACCCCGAGTTGTTCCATATCTGCCACTTACAGGCCGTGAGATCTGGGGCTAATCAGACAACATAAGCCTCAATTTGTCAAAGGGGGGCAGACAGGGACATTGCCTGCCATTTGGAGGTACTGTAATGATTAAGGGTGGTGTGGAGGTAGTGCAGGGACCTTTAGGCCTGTGACTTAGCAGCCGCCAGAAGCTAAGAAATCAATGCCAACCTCTTCCACGAGGGAGTAATAGAAAATAAGTAGTTCTGGGCTGTTCTTTTGGCCAAATTCAAGGAGTGCTGAGTTCAGTGGTCATTTTCTGACCAGCCCCATGGCATCCCCCCCCCAACCCCATCTAGACTGTAAGCTTCTGAGGGTCAGAATCTCACACATTTAAAAAGCATTTTGTTATGTGCTGAGCCCATTAATTTGTGCCAGGCAGCTGGCGAGGAGCTGCAGGAGATAAGGCTCTGGGTCCACACAACACACCCAACACCCATGCCCCACGAGTTCCTGCCCAGACGCTCACCGTGATATTGCAGAGGATGAGGAAGAGGGAGATCTCTTTCAGCATCCTTCGTTTCCAGTTGAGGTGACTGTAGGAGTGGATGTAGGCTCTCGAAGCTCTCCGTAGGTCCTGGCCGAGCTCCCGCAGGGAGCCTCTGCGGGGCAGCTCAGCATCCTGCTTCTCCATCACACCCGAGAGCGCATGCTCCCAGACAGGGCGGCGGTGCAGGCCTTCAATGATGAAGAGATTCTGGGTGATGTGCTGCAGGATAAGCAGCAGAGAATAGGCCAATATGAGCTGGTTCAGCAACTCGTGTGGCTGTGTGGCCACGATAGCCACGATGGAGAAGTAGGCGATACCCATCTGGCCCAGCGCAGCTCCCATCAGCAGCACCACATCCAGGCTGCGCGTGGGGTTCTTGACTGTGTCCAGTTCACGCTCCTCCAACCCGTGGATGGCTGTGCCTGCCAGGCAAGCCAGGCTCATGGTGGGCAGCACAGCCACATAGAATGCATAGTAGAGGGTGAAGTACTGGCGAGCTATGTCAGGGCCACTTGCCTCGATCTGGAAGAGCACAAAGACGCACACACCAGCCACTAGTGCCAAAAGGCCCAGCAGTGGCCCAAAGATGGCCCCATGCAGGCGGAAGGGTGGTCTGTTGAGATGGGCATCTGATTGGTCTGCCAGGCGACGGCCCACGTTCTTCCACATAACGAAGAGCACGGCACAGCAGATGAGGCAGTACTCAGTGCTGAAGGGATAGAGCATCAGGTAGCCCTTGCGGAAGACCTCACACACTGTGGTGTTGAGGCACATGCAAGTGTTGGTCCCGTTACCTGAGAGGGTATAGAGCAGGAAAAGACAGCTTCGCAGACCAGTCCTGTCCTGAAGAAACAAGTGACGCTAACCTCCCTCACCCACCTCCTGGAGCACACTGGATTTGGACAGGAGCCAGCCAGATGCTCATTTTACAGATGTGGAAACACCTGAGGCTGGAGCATACAGACTGGAAATCACAAAATGATTTCTGTTTTACAAAGGGATTGGAGACTCTGAGTGCCAGACTTTCGGAAAGCATTTCAGGCATGCTGTCGCTGACGCTAAGCGTCACCTCCACATATTGCTTGGTTGGCAGAGCAAACCCATCGTTTGCAATAAGAAATGGGGCTGCCACACCTGAATGTGGTGAGCAGCCTCAGCAACACACACTGGGGTAATTAGAAGACAGCCCCACTCGCTGGGTGCATGGTGTCACAGGGTGCCAGAATTCTTGAGCTGATTGAATCCAAGTCAGACTCTGAGCTACACATCCGGTTCTAGAAAAAGCAGGGGAGAGGGAAGGATCTAAATGCCGCCACTGGGAGGCAAACGAAAAACCTCAAGGTCATTGTGTTGGTTTGAATAGGAATGGCCTCTGCAGGTTCATGTGTTTGAGTCCTTGGCCATGGGGAGTGGCACTGTTAGGAGGTATGGCCTTGTTGGAGGAAGTGTGTCACTGTGAGATGGGCTTTGAGGTCTCCTATGCTCAAGCTACACCTAGTGTGGCACACAGTCTCCTTCTGCTGCCTGCAGATCAAGATGTAGAACTCTCAGCTCCTTCTCCGGCACCATGTCTACTTATTCCTGGCTTCCCACTGTGGTGATAAGGGACTAAACCTCTGAAACTGTAAGCCAACCCCAATTAAATGTTTTCCTTTATAAGAGTTGCCTTGGTGTCCCTTCACAGCAGTAGAAACCCTAACTAAGACAGTCATTTAAAAAAAGAAAAACTTAACAGGAGGCTGGAAAAATGGCTTAGTGGACAGTCCCTGCAGAAGCCCCAGATTTGGTTCCCAGCACTCACATCAGATACTCACAAGCACATGGAACTCCAGTTCCAAGGGATATAAGGCATTCCTGCCTCTGCAGACACCCACACTCATGTGCACAGACCCCCTTACATACATAGCCACACACACACACACACACAAAAACTTATAATAAGAATAAAACAGCCAGGTGTGGTGTAGCATGCCTTTAAGTCCCAGTACTCGGAAGGCAGAGGCAGGCAGATCTCTGTGAGTTCAAGGCCATCCTGGTGTACAGAGTATATTCCAGGACAACCAAGGTTATACAGAGAAACTGTGTTGAAAAACCAAAAATAAAATAAAATACTAAACATATTAGAATCTTAACCAAAGTGCCGGGTATAGTGGAACACAGTTGTAATCTCAGAGCTTGGGAGATCAAGGCAGAAAGATCTCAGGTTCAAGGCCAGCCCGGGCTGCATAGTTAAACTCTGTCTCAGAAAGCCAAGGAATGTGGCTCGAAGGTAGAGTACTTGCCTAACACAAGGCCCTGAGTTTGAACCCCTATACTGCAAAAACAACAAACACACAAGTGCTTATACTTGGATTAGTGTCTCACACCTGTAATCCCAACACTTGGGAAGCTGAGGCAGAAGGATCGGGAATTTGGGATCAGCCTTGGCTACATAAGTCTCAAAGAAAATGTAATCAACTATATTTGATTACAATATTGGACTATATTGTAAAGTATATTTGTTTACAATATAGTACAAATATTGTAAACTATATTTGAGTACACATATATGCACACACATACGCATTCCAAATATACATTTTGGGATGTGTATGTGCAAGTGCATATATGTGTGCATGCGTGCGTGCATGTGTGTGTGTGATGCTTAGTTGTCTTCCTGAATTGCTTCTCCACCTAATGCTTTGAGGCAGGGTCTCTCATTGAACCTGACTGGCTATTGGCCCCTGGAATTGCATAATAATAATAAATTGAAGCTGTCGGTGTGACTCAGTGGTAGAGTGCTTTCCCAGCATGAATGAGGCTCAGTTCCAGCCCTTAGCCACAGACACAGCACACTCGTCTCTTATGTCACATGATGTCACTTGACCAAAGCTCCTTCTTTGCACTTCTTTGTGCAAAGTGCAGACAGAATGTGAGGCATGCCGTGATTCATGTGCTGGGTGTGTGAATTCATGCAAGCTGGTGCACAGCAGGTCATGATGCCAGCTGTGGGTGGGGCAGACTCATAGGTGTGGCCGAGTCCCACACACTGCAAGCTCCTCATGTGGATTGATGGGATGTTGCTTCAAAGGGCGGGCTATACAGGTTCAGGATTGGCCAAATGGGATAATCTAAGGAGAGTTTTCTACCCACAAGTCTCGTCTCCCTCCTGGTATGTTTAGATACTAAGATTGCATTAGGACAGCATTCCTTTCAGCCCCAGAGGCTTTTTAGTCTCTTACAAGTACAATACAACTACCATGGGTTGGATAGATGCCTGAAAGACTTGTCAGTGACCAATTCAACCAGGGTTAGTGGCTGGTTTGCTGACAGCAACATGGCTGCAGGGATTGGACAACAGGTATCAATCCCTGATGGAGAACGAAAGGGACCATTGACGCATGAATCGCTGTGTGTGTGTGCGCGAGTGTGCATGTGTGTGTGTACATGCAAATAGAGATCAGAAGACACTCAAGAGGTGTCATTTCGTAGGAATGACTGCTTTGGGTTTTTTGGTTTTGTTTTAGACAGTCTCTCATTAGCCTACAGTTCATCAATTAGGCTGGCCCTGAGCTCACAGAGATCCGCCTGCCTCTGCCTCCCGAGTGCTGGGATTAAAGGCGTGTGCCACCACACCCAGCCATTACAGACAGTTGTGAACTGCCATGTGCATGCTGGGATTTGAACCCAGGTCCTTTGGAAGAGCAGTCTGTGCTCTTAACCACTGAACCATCTCTCCAACCCCCATGCCTCGCTTTTTAAATGTGGGCTTCTAGGGACCAAATTCAGGTCTCTGTGCTTGTGTGACAAGCACTTTATAGACTGAGACATCGCTACAGCCCATACTTTTCTGTTTAACAATGACCTGGCCTTCAGTGTGCTCCCAACTCCATAGCTGCGTGTGCTTCCCGTGTGTGTGTGTGTGTGTGTGTGTGTGTGTGTGTGTGTATACAAATGTGATGGGGAAGCAGCTCTGGTTCCCTTTGTACCTGAGAACTTTTCCATGAGGGCCTCGAGCTCGGCCTCGATCTCACGGTGCATGGAGTCATTGGTCACAGCCAAAACCCACAGCAGCAGGTTTGTGGCCAGGGTCAGCATGAGGCCACACCTGGAGGAAGGACCACAGTCTACTTACATATACATCCTGAATAGCTCCCAGGGCCCCATCCTCACCATCCACTGCCATGGGGGACCACTCAGTCTCAGAGGCAGATCTCAAAAGGTGGTAGGATTCCAGGAGCCCTTAGGGGTCACTTGGGATGCATCCCACATTAGCCCACAGCTTCAGGATCTTCCTGTATAGGGAAACTGGAGGATGGTAGAAACAGAGCCCAGGAGACTCCAGCCAGAGGGACATCCTACCTGGTGAAGTTGGTCTGCACCTGAACACAGTCCTTACAGTGTCTCCAGAGCACCCAAGTCTGAAAGAGACAGGGCCTTGAGCCCAGGTGGGCAGTGGTGTGGTCGTACATGGGGATGCACCTCAGCTCTGTGTGTGTGTTTGTGTATGTGTGTTTTTAATGGAAGACCCATAAGGAAGCCCAGGTTGGAATTCTGGCTTTGCTATTTCCTTTTATTGTGTGGTATCAGGCCAGTGGTAATCACCTCTGTGCTGTAGCTCTCTCTCTGCTATGAAAAGTGACTGAACTGGTACTGCTTGAAGATGGGAGATACCCATTTGGTGATGGAAATATAGCACAGCCAAGAGTCAGAAGATGGAGAAGCAGGGGTATTTGGGAGCTGGGTTTAAGTATGTGCAGGCACAAATAGGTGAATGTGTTTATAGGTGTCTACATCTGAGAGACAGGTATGTGTGGAGGCTCGTGTGCACACAGGAGCGTGTGTGTGGGTGTGGACACACGGAGGTGGGCTGTGATTGATGTGTGTCTGCACCCTGGGCCATGGAGACATCACCTATGTGGCTGGTTTTATTTAGTATAGGTTGGGTGGTATGTGTGTCCCCCGGAGGTATGGGGGGGTGTGAGAGACCCATCACCTGGACACACATGAAGATGATCTCAATGGCTGGAAAGATGAGTTCCACTTCTGACTTGCAGTGAATGTGGCTTATGTCATAGCCCATGCGAAATACATTCAGGCAGATGGTACAGCTGCCAAAGAGCACCAGGGAGCCTGGCCAAGAGAGGGTGGGCAGGTGGGGATAGATAGACACTTGCTCCTGAACAGGTTCTCCCTCCCCAGCCCTCTCCACCCACCTAGCAGCAAGAACTCACCCCTCACCCAAATGGGTCCTGCGTGAGGGTCACGGTACAGCACTGCATGGGGCTTCCGTGTGGTGCCCACTCTGTAGTAGAGGAGCCACAGGAGGGAAAGGACCTTCAGCGCAGCCAGCAGGATCCACACATCCCCCAGAGTGACAGCCACATTGTTGAAGATCATGCTACAGATGAAGGCCCCACCCAGGAATATCACATTGAGGGCCAGGAGCCCAGAGAAGAGCTGCCCGGCCTTCTGGGCCTGTCCGTCTCTCCGCAACAGCAGGGAGAAATGCCGGGCCAGCCAGGACTTCTGCTTAGGGGGGCATGGGAGCCCCGGGTGTTTGGTCTCCATGTCTGCTTGGTTGTAGGTAGATGTTGCCTCAGTGGTCTCCACTTCCAAAGAAGGCATGGGTGTAGCCTCAGCAGGGGCTGGAGAGGGAGAAAGATTAAGTACATCAGTTGGTAAGACTTGGGCTGGAGTCCACCCCAGCTCCTCACCTCTGTGTGATGAGAGCATACAATGGAACCTCTCTAGTTGGGACATTGGAGCTGCCCCATATTCTTTATGGGGCCCAAGGTTGAGACAGACCAAGAGGTACATAGAAGCCCTTCTTGCTGCACACAAGCACAAAGGATTATTTTGAATACACCGAGGGCCACCTCACTTCTCAACTCAATGCCTCCTCCTAAAATAGGACGATGGTTTTGTCCAGACACTTGGTCACATGGGTACTGCCCTGCTACTGGGAGTTTTCCAGAACTGGGACTTTTCATTGGCAAAAGTCGGTATGAGCCTGATAATTTATGGAGCAACTCCACTGATAAAATCAGGAGGGCAAGGGGCTGTCTCCCTGAGAGTGGTCGTCAGTGTTGTGTTGAGTGGGATCCTGAGGTTGAGCCTGGGCTTGGTGGGAAAGAACACTGTGGTCTGGATTAATACTCTATTGAGAGTATACTGGGGTATCTGTAGATGCTGGCTAGGTTTATATGATACCCAATGGTTTCTCAATAGAGTTTCTTCCATGGGAAGGATGAAGGGGCTAGAAGAGGGAGAGTTCCCTCTAACTTTAGTGTTCTTAAATAATAATTTTAAAATTACCAGTATAACTAAAATTTATCTTAAAACTCATGAAAGGTTTGGAGGAAAAATAAACTCTGTGATTGATTTGCAATGTCTGCCATGTGTGCAGGATGGGTAAGGATCAGCATAAATGCCACACACTTGACTTTATCTACCCCAACTTCTGTTTGCCCCAACTCTACTCCCAGCTGTCCTATGAATGCAGTGCATAGCAAGAGGATACTGTCTTGACCCCCCTCTTTTCCTGAATGTCTCTTGCCATTTCCTTGCTTATTTGAAGCTTTCTCTCAGGCCAGCCACTTGCTTGGACCCAATTTTGGGCCACACAATAGCTGGAGGTCCTGTCCCTTCGGCCACCTTTGTTTCTATGTACATTGATGTTTTGTCTGCATGTCTGTGTCAGAGAGTCAGATCCACTGGAACTGGACTTACAGACACTTGTGAACTGTCCTGTGGGTGCTGGGAATTGAACTGAGGTCCTCTGGAAGACCTCAACTGCTGAGCCATCTCTCCAGCACCTACCTCCTGTTTTCTAATGCTCACTATCCCAGGGGGTTTCTGGGGTTCACATCCAGCAGTGAGCTGAACTTTGCTTCTGTCCAGACTATACATCGCATCAGACCCCAAGCCTGTCCATTCCAGCTCCCATGCTGCCCGCCTGCCTGCCTGCTTTCCTCCTTTCATTCTTCTCTTTCTCTCCCTCTTGGTTTCTCTCTTGTTAGCTTTCTTTATAGACTGGCTCTGTAGTCCAAGCTAGCCTTGAACTCTCAATTTTCCTGCTTCTGCCTCCCATACATACCTGTACAAACCTGTACCTCTGTGCCTCCCTGGTTTCTTAGATTAATCACTACTTTACTGTGGAGCTTATCTGCTCTCTCCTGGACTGGACTGGACTTCCTACTCATGGTGCCTGTCCCTTACTGAATCCTTCAAGGACAACCAGCTACCTTCAGTGTAAAGTCCAAGACTTCCAGGGCCTTTCTGAGTGAAATGAGACTGTGTGTGCTAATGAGGGACTGGTGCACACAGTGTCCAAGGAACGGTGGCTGTTGCTGTTTCCTGCTCCTGCCTTCCCCTACTGCCCCAGCCCAGCCTCAGACCCCACTGCCCTCTCCATGGGCTGCAGCATCCTGCTAGAGCTCCCAGAATACATCTGTTGTGCTCACCTCCCTGCCTTTGCACGTCCCCTCATCCTTTGTCTATGACTCCCACCCTCTTGCTCTTTGGTGACTTTGGTGACTCTAGCTGGTCCCTCAGGACTCACCCAGACTGGGTGAGGCTCCTTTCTTGCCACTCCCAGCATCCCTTGTTCATTGCCCGGCATGCTTTAGTACTCTGTCTACTCCTCAAGACCAGTGGCTCTCAACCTTCTTAATGCTGTGACCCTTTAATACAGATCCTCATGTCATGGTGACCCCCAACCATAAGGTTATTTCTTCATAACTATAATTCTTCTACTGTTATGAATCATAATGTAAATACCTGTGTTTTCCGATGATAGTCTTAGAAGACTCCTGTGAAAGGACTGTTTGACCCCCCAAAGGGGTCATAACCCAGAGGATGAGAATCACTGCTCAAGACTGTACTAGGAGGCCCTTACCACACTGGCCCTAACCCTAACCTCTCTGGGCTCTCTTTCCCCACAAGCACCCTGAGTGATCCTGGGAGCTGATACCTTCTGCCATTCTCTGTTAAACAGAGAAGTGAGGAACTCAGCTTTGGACCTTTTTCAAGATTTTATAAACAACTCTCTCTCCTTTGCGGGGGGCCATGTTGTCATCCTTGGGCCAATTCTACCTCCTCCCTGTCCAGCCCCTCTGGCCACACCCCAGGCTGCTTATAATCCCTCAAACCCAGATAGAAGACTCCATGTTTTCCATGTGGTCTTTGGACTCCCTCTTTTCTCTTGCCTGCCAGCTCCCACCAGTGACCCTCACCCATCCTCTTCATGGGGAAGCCTTCCCTCCACCCAACCAGACACATGGCTACTTTACAGGGTCGTTCCTCTGCTGAGCATGAGTGTGCACCTCATTGGCTGGTGCCCTCAAGGTCTGGGACTCCTCTGGGGCAGAGATGAGGTGGTGTTCCTCTCACCTCTCCAAATCTAGCACAGTTCTAAAGCCCACCCAATGCATGCCCTGGACTCTGGCTATTTCTTGGGGGGGGGTGTGTGGGGTGCAATTTCAGCACCAGAGTTGTGGACAGAGACCCCGTCCATTAACCCTTTCCACCCTGGTGCGGCTGAGGAAGTGTTCCAGATGGTTATCTGATGGTTATCTGTCACCTCCCTCATCCAGGTTGAGCAAGGTAAGGCTCCCAGGACACCTCCCTGCTCCTTTTCTGCTAGACCTGGTGACTCCACCCCACAGTTTGCTCCCCTCCCCCACTCCCTAGTGATCAAGAAAGAGCCCAGATGGCATTTAGCATCTCTGTGGCAGTTTCTGTAGTCAGGGTCCCTCGTCCATCCGTGAAATGAATGGGCAACTGCGGAACAGCAATGCCTGGTGTTCAGTAAGTCCTACTTGTTCACACTCCATCTAGCTCTCTTCCCCCCCTCTCCTGGGATCCCTGCACGTGCTAGACCGGTGCTTTACCGCTGAGCTACATCTCCAACCCCGACAAGTTGCTGAATGAATAAATGAAGGAATGGATACACGATAACCTACCTCAGGAGTTTTGTCAGAATTTAGTGATTTGACACATGAAAATACACGAAGAGCCATGTCTGGTAGATGTTTGTGAATTTCTCTACAGATCAAGATCCTGGAGGGACTGAAGGCTTGGCGTTTTCGCTCAGACTACAGGTTTTGGCAGTTGAGGGTGTGGAGACAGACCCTGGTCCTCTTTCTAAAAGGGTTCACACTCCTGGGCCCCCCACGCTCCCACACCCGTGGTTCAGTGCTCCACCAGCGGTTATCAAGCGGGCAAGTATGATTCAATGCTAGGCAAAGTGTCTGGGCACCAAGGGGTCTAGGAAAAGAGCTAGAACCAATGCGTCTGGAACCAACTGTAACTCCACCACACTTGGCACGCCTCTCGGCACGACGCCAGTCCAAGGGAAGCCCTAGACACCAAACTGGTTTATGGGTCTCGTTCAGAGGCGAACCGTCTGCGCCAGAGGGCCCGCAGCGCAGGGCCAGCTCGAAGGGAGGATACCGAGGGAGCGCAAGCAGGGAAGCTTCGGGATTTCGTTGGGAGCCAGGCTTGGGTAGCCCCAACAGTATCTATATTCTTTTAACCAACAATAAATACATCAAGGTTTGTGACTTCTTTCAGGTCTGAGCGCCCTATTTGGGTTGTGAGGACCCTTGAACCCGGAGGCGTGGCTGGGAGGAGGATGGGCGCAGAGTTGGGGTTGGCGACACAGAGAAGGCAACCTTCGGTCGCCCCACTCACTTTGCCCTCTCCAATCCTTTCAGCCCCCGGCTGATGAACCCCACTTTGGAGCAGTGAGTGTGAGGGTGGGCTTCCCGGGAAGATTCAGTCAGGTGTCTCCGGGCGTTCGGTCCCAGCTGGAGCTGGGGAGTCCTACCTGAGGTCTGAGAAGCCATCGTCGCCGGCTCTCCACTGCCTGGGTTGCAGCGCGGATCCTCCATCCAGCTGAGGCCCCAGGCGCCCTGGGACAGATGCCTCGACGCCCTTTCCTCCCCACACCCCTCCGCGAGACTGCGCAGTCGCCCGCTCGGGCTCCAAGGCCCATCGATTTTTCTGTTGACTTTGGGAATCTCATTAATCCCTCGTTAATTACTCCGCCGGGGGCTCGGGCACAGGCCAATGTGGAGGAGGCTGAGCGGGAGGGCGGGGCGGGAGGCGGGGCGGACGCCCGCTGCAGGGTCTGAGTGGGGACAGCCCCAACGTGGAATGGGGTGTCTTGTCCTCAGGCCTGCACCGAGAGCTTGGTGGGTTCAGGTCATACTTGCCTGTGGCGGCTGAGCTGCGAATGGGACCCTCTTCTCTCCAGGTCCAGGTCGCGCGTGGGGAGGGGTAGTCCTTAGGGCTTTCTCTGGTTCTCTCCTTATCCTCCTTGCCTCTCTGCCTTGCATTCCCACTACTCGCAGCTTCACAGCCTCAAAGACCTATGGAACTCATGCTGATGACCGAAGACAGGTACTCTTTCTTCTGATGTCTCCTGTGTTCTGTCACTGTTCTCATCTCCAAATGTCATCACCACAGTCCTCTGCCTAATTCAGGACTGACTCTCCCTCCCTCCCTCTGACTGTGAGGCCTCCAATCCAATCTCTGACTCTCACAAAAAAGACCTGGCTGGCGCCAGTGAGATGGTTCAGTGGGTAAAGGCACCAAGTGATTACCTGGGTTCCTTTCCTGGGACCTATAAGGTGGAGGGAGAGAATTGATTCTGCAAACTGTCCTATGACCTCCACTGATACACCACAGCAGGTGAACGCACACACACACACACACACACACACACACACACACACACACACACACACACACAAATTAAAATGCAATAAAAATTAAAAATAAACAAAACAAGCTGAGTGATGCACACTTGTAATTCCCGTACTTGGGTGGGGAGGTCGACCATCTTAAGTTAAAGGTCATCCTTGGCTACCTAGGGAGTTAGAGGCCAGCTGGACTCCATGAGACCCTGTCTCAAAAAAACCAACGCATCGTAACACAAAACCAACTCTGGACCGCTAGCTTTTGCCATTCCTTCCACCTTCCTCCATTTCTGTACACAGATGTGGCAGAGCAGAAGTTTTGTGGGTTTGGAGAGGGTCCTCAAGGACCCCAAACTGAGTAAGTAAAAAGGCCCCTGAGGGTAAGAATTCCCCAGCTTCTCTTAATCTGGGATCACCTGCTTATATCTACATTACATTCCTATCTACACTCATATTCCTGATGTTCCTGAGGTGTTTGAAGGAAAAGTGTCTACTGCTTAGGGTTAATGGGTTTAGGTTCAGATGGGCAGGAGGATTACCTCCTATAGTTCTTTACCACAGGAGGGAAACAATGATTGGCAACAACCCATTGCATATTTTGCAACAGCGAATAGAGGGGACTTTGAATGTTCCCAGCACACATACACAACGATCTCTGTCTGAGGCAACCTGCTGGTACTCAGATATGAAATGCCACACTTACAATTGCTATGTATCAATTAAAACAAACAAACATGGGCAACAACAATAACAACAAAAACCTCTACTGCTCATTAAAAAAAAAAAGTATGAGGGCTGAGGAGATAACTCAGTCAGCAAAGTGTTGCCACATGAGTGTGAAAATCTGAGTTGGCTCTCTAGCACCACATGAAAGATTGGGCGTAGCAGCACACTTAGAACACAAGGGCCAGGAGGAGGAACAGGGGGATCTCTGGAGCGCAGTGGCTAGGCAGTCATGCCGATTTGGTGAGCTCTCTGTGAGAAGCCTTGTCTTAAATGATGGGAACTGGAGAGAGGGCTCAGCAGTTCAGAGCACTGGATGCATTTCCAGAGGACCCACACGGTGGCTCACAACTGTTTGTAGCTCCAGCCTCACAGGATCTGATGGCATACATGCATTCAAAATCAGTGCTGGCTCAGGGGTGGGTTAGAGCACCTGTGCAGGTCCACAGAACTCATGGCAATGGTAAACGCCCTGTGGCTGTGGCAGCCTGTCTGTCATTTCAGCCTTAGAAAGCAGAGACGGAATCCCCAGAATCCCCATAAGATTACCCATATGAAACGAGCTCTAAATTTGATTGAGGGAAATTTCCTCAAGGAACAAGATGAAAGTGGAAAGGTGGGTCATTCCTGACACCATCCTCAGGCCTCCACATGCCCTCAAACACACATATGCCCTCACATACACACATGCACACACCAAAAAGGGGGGGAGAGGACAATGTGGAGAGCTCCTGAGGTAGACTTCCGACCTTTACACCCACCTATGCATATGTGCAAGTATACACAGACTCACACACACATGCACACACACACACAGTTGACAAATTATTGTTGTTAGCAGATAGGCTCTGGTTCTTTATAGCCATGACCCTCAGTTTCCTTCTTTGCAAAGCATGGGCACTAGATGAAGTCCGTCCTCCCTAACTTTGCCTGCGTCTTAAGAAAGATGATCACATTCATGGGCACTCCACTGGTCCCTCCCTGTCACCCTGTCATCTGCCATTTAGGATGTCTGCAGCTTGGACTCAGCTCACTCACTGAAAAGGTGGATATCTGCAAACCTTGAACCTTTTAAGCTCAGACCTTCTATGATCATCGCAGGTGAGGCAGCTGAGACAAGAAGAGGGGACAAAGGCATGGCTTGCAGGTTTATTGGTTTCTAGCTCCAGACAGGACACAGGCCATGTGGCTCGGATTAGAGATAGAGCCAGAGACTTTATTTCCAGATCCTGTCTGGTCCTAGGGAATGCTGCAGGGAGTAGTTTCCCTGCCGTGGTCTCTCCAGGCTCCAGGGTCACGCAGGAGTAAATGGGCATGTCTTGATTTTGATTTAAAAACTCGTCCTGGAAAAATAAACTTTGGTGAAAATTCTAGTCTGGGACAGGCAGAGAGTGCCCACCCACTTCCAGGTGCTGTGGTTCCTCTGCCTTGTCTCAGTGTGGAGCTTCAGGACAGTACATAGACCTCCAGCAGACTGGAGACAGCGTGCATTCGATAGAAGATGCCGAAAGGCAGGCAAATGTTGACAATGGCTGCCCAGAGGGAGTAACCATAAAAGTCCACCTCCACGGTATTGTTGAAGTGTGGGCGGGCACCGAAGGCAGGTATGATCCACAGCTGTGGAGGGAGAGGCGAGTGTCAGGAGCCTGCTTGTGACTTCCATGGGCTTTGCTGGGCATGAAAGAACAGGATCCCAGGCTAATGAAATCTGACTCGATACAAAAGCAGCCGTTTTAACTATATCCTATAGTAGAATATCCCTAATATGGAGACACCCTTAATGCAGGCATATCCTATTCTAGAAAAATGAATGATTGAGAGAATGCTACCAAGAGTGATTCGGACTTAGATACTCGAGCAAGAAGCACCTTTTGGAAGACAGCTCCCAACCTCAAGGCCAGGCTGAAGTCAGGAAGGGGCAGAGAGACTCCATACCAAAGTAGGCTCCAGACACAATGAGGTTCTGAGCCTTATTGCTTCTACTGGTAAGGTCAGAGCTTGATGACTGATTTTTTTTTCTTTAAAGTAAAGTTGACTATTGGAAGTCTGCATGGGAGGGGTGTCAGTGTCATATTCCCAACTTCAGGATATGTCTGAATTAAGGGTGTTTCTGTATTAGGGATATTCTACTGTAAGATATAGTCAAAACGGCTGTTTTTTTGTATCAAGTCAGCTTTCATTAGAGATTTTTTTGCTTGCTATGCACAGTTATCATTTGTGTAGTGGTGAATTTAAAGAACTTGCCCTGGAAACAACATTTTAAGAAACCATCACACATGCCGGGCGGTGGTGGCGCACGCCTTTAATCCCAGCACTTGGGAGGCAGAGGCAGGTGGATCTTTGCGAGTTCGAGGCCAGCCTGGTCTACAAAGCGAGTCCAGGACAGCCAGAGCTGTTAAACAGAGAAACCCTGTCTCGAAAAACCAAAAAAAAAAAAAAAAAAAAAAAGAAACCATCACACTAGGATGTTCAAGTCCCTTAGATAAAATGATACATAAAGTAACTTAAGCATGTCCTCTTGTATATTTCAAGTTACTGTGTTCACAATATATATATAAGTGCTATGGAAATAGTTGGTACTTCGCTTTGTTTAGGGCACAATGACAATAGAAAAAAGCCATGTGTTTGATATGATCAGTTTTTTTTTCTCTAATATTCTCCACCTGAGGGTTGGGCAAATCCTGGAGCATGAGACCTGCAGTCTCCACGGGTGCATGTGTATGACCCAGATATGTCTGCATTGGGGAGCGTATCTATACTGGGGAATGGCTATGTTGGGTGTAATTATGCTAGGAATGTTTCTCTTTTGGGGGTACCCTCTTATGAGGATTTCTGCATTGGGGTGTCCCCTTCCAGAGAACATGCTTGTACTGGATGAAGTCTCTCACTCTTTATAGTTGTCTTTGCCAAGTCACCTGGGAGGGGGCAGCTGTGGTACACACCCCTCTTCCCAGCCAGCCCTCCATTGCATCTTGCCGACAGACTGCTCACACTTACGCTGATCTCTGTGACTTCCTGAGGCTGCTCCAATTATTCTGAGAAGCAAGCAGGTCACAAGATCCCCGGAGCAGTCACACCTCCCACTTGGGGGTGAGGGCCCTCTCACCCTTCTCGGTCAGCTCCCTCTCACCTTCACCCAGCCCCCATGGCAGCTTTCCTGGGACCCCTCCATCACCTGCCTACATACATGCCAGAGGGGTGGGACTGCAATCTCTCTGTGTGCCCTGAAATGCTGTTTGCCTAAAGGCTGCATTTGTCTCTCTCTGAACCCCCTCCTATATTAAGACTCTATGACGAGCCTGGAGCAAGACAGAGAAGGTTAAATGATCATCGATTCTCCCCCAACCTAGGGGCACCCCCAGCGCACTCACTCCCACATCACTATTTAGGACTACTTACAATGACATTGCAGAGTAGGAGGAACAGAGAGATGTCTTTTAGGCACCGGCGGCGCCAGTGGCACCTGGGGGCGGAGATGATGGCCGCAGCTTCCGGAGGACTTTCCGGGTTGGGGTTGACCAACCTAGGGGTGGGTGGGCAGGAGGGCAAGGTGTGGAGGGCATCCAGGTTGGCGAAGGTGATGCCTTGGCATGGCTCCTTGGGGGGCGTTTCACGAGGCTCAGCCCCGGGGGGTCCCCGATGGAGGCTCTCAATGATGAACACATTCTGGAAGGTATGCTGGGCAATCATGAGTAGAGCGTGGGACAGGTTTAGTGCCCCCAGGAGGTCCCTGGGTGAGCCCACCACCACAGCCACGATAGAGTAGTACGAGATGGCGTACTGGCCCAGGGCGGCACCCATCAGCAGGGCCACATCCAGGGTCCGCGTCGGGTTCTTATGGTGGTCCATGGCCCGACGGTCAAAACGGTAGATGACTGAGCCACTCAGGCTGACCAGAGTCATGAGCCCCAGACAGACGATACTGAAGCTGTAGTAGGTGACCAGGGCCCGTTGGGTGTGGCCTCTCTCTTCACTCACCTGGACCTCATAGAGGATGAAGACAGCCAGCCCTATAACAAAGAGTAGCAGACCCAAGACAGGACCAGCAAAAAAGGTCTCCCGGAGGAGGCTAACCCTGGATGGTGTGTGGCCGTGGTCGTGGGTGGAGGCAAGCAGCCTGCCCACGTTCTTCCACATGACGTACAGCATGGTCGAAGCAAAGAGGCTGTACTCGATGTTGAAGGGGTACAGGTAGAAGTAGCCCTGCTGAAAGACCTGGCAGACAGCTGTGCTGCAGGGACACGGGTCTCCTCCGGCTGTGCCGCCTGCGCGCTCTGCTGCGGAGAGAAGGACACGGGGCTGGGCTCTAGCCTCCCCTTCTAGTTTGTGACAAGGGAGGCCACGGGTTCTCGCTGCCCGTTACCACTGCAGCCGCAGAGGACTTCACAGTGTCTGGCATCTCCTCTAATTCCACAGTTATTCACTGTGCCAGACACTACAGGATAAATCAGTGCTAAACATCATAAAATAAAATAGTTCATAAAATAAAATAGTAAAACAGTAAAAATCTGGGGGCTTTGAGAAGCCTCGGTTTGTAAAGCATCTGTCAGGCAGGCATGAGAGCCTGAGTTTGATTTCACAGCACCTGTGTAGAAAGCTTGGCATGGTAACATGGTGGCACACTCTTGCAATCCCAGTGCCGAGGAGGGAGAGGTAGGCGATCCCTGGGGCTTGCTGGACAGTCAGTCTAGCCGAAGCTGTGAGGTCCAGGGTTAGTGAGATAACTTGTGTCAAAAAGTAAAGTGGGGGGGCTGGAGAGATGGCTCAGCGGTTAAGAGCACTGGCTGCTCTTCCAGAGGTCATGAGTTTAATTCCCAGCAACCACATGGTGGCTCACAACCATCCATAATGAAATCTGGTGCCCTCTTCTGGCCTGCAGATATACCTGCAGACAGAACACTGTATACATAATAAATAAATCTTAAAAAAAAAAAAAAAAGTAAAGTGGGGGCTGGAGAGGTGGCTCAGAGGTTAAGAGCACTGGCTGTTCTTCCCAAGGTCCTGAGTTCAATTCCCAGCAACCACATGGTGGCTCACAGCCATCTACATTGAGATCTGCCCGGGCATATATGTAGAGCAAATACTGTATACATAATAAATAAATAAATAAATGTTAAAAAAAAAGTAAAGTGGGGTACCAGTGTGATGGCCCAGCAGATAAAGGAGTCTGTCACCAAGCCTGATCGCCTAAATGTAATCCCCAGGACCCACATGGTGAAAGGAGAGAACCAACTCCTGAATGTTGTTTTCTGACCTCTGTATACACACACACACACACACACACACACACACACACACACACACGTGCACAAACTCACGCACACAAGCACACGAACACATACATACTCGTACTCCATAAGTTAAAAAGAAAACCATCACTACAAATACACCCACCTCCATCTATCCACCCATGATGACCCTTTGTTCCCTGAGATGGGCAGGGTCTGGTCCTCACACAGGAAGCACTCTCATCCAGGTCAGATCTCCCCACATTTGACAGCCCAGGGCTCCAGCTGCTGTGTCCAGCCCCCCACCATGATTCCCATCACTTCAGTCTGTGCCACACCAAGAGGACTTCAGAATGTGCTGTCTAGGACACCTGGGCTTCCCGAGTGGCTCTTTTGGTCCAAGAACTACTTCAGCTGTAGTACTCTATGCACGAAGAAGCTAAGGCCCAGTGATATCTGAGAGTTGTAATGGGTGAGCCAAGGAAACATGTCCAACTTCTAACACTCAGCCTCTCCTACTCCAGCTTCATCTGTTAAGGTGATGGCCTGCCTGGGGCTGAGCTCTCCACCATCAGGGTTCCCTGTATACATCAGGTGGTCCCTTAGCAGTTCATCTATGCTGGGGTCTCTTTGCAGGCCAAGGCCGTGCTTCCGATTTCTGAAGCCTCCCTTGTGACATTAGGGGTTCCAGGTGTTTGAGGGTACCTTAGTTATCTAGTTTGATCCTGGATAGAGGAGAGTTTAGAGAGCTAGAGTCAGTGGTCTGTAACAGATGTTCTTTCTTGGGTAGCTCACTAGCTAAAAGCAAAGGTACATTTGAATACTTCAGTTTTAGGCTCTGTGACCTTGGACAACTACTTTACCTCTCTGTGCCTAGTTTCTGTTTCTACAAAATGGGAACATTAATAGTATTCATCTCCAAAGGGAAGTTGTTAGATGGAACAATTGAGGCACTTTGCACTGGGCAGGGCAGGTCATATGTCCAAGTGGTGTCATCATGACATCACCGCACTGGGGGTGATTTCTTGCCTTTCCTTCCTCCCCAGGATAGAATGGCTTAAACCACCCTGTCTCCCTTCCCTTTCCTCGACTTCATTACCCTTGCCCTTTCCTCAGGAAGCCTGGGATCCTTTATGGTCAGATGTGGAGACCTGGACAGTATGGCCCAGACTGTACCCTCAGGGATGAGGAAACACACTATATGCTGTTGTGCCTAGTTGCCTCTACCCAGATTTCCGAGGGAGCACCTGGAGTGGGAGGAGGCCCCCGGCTTCTACCTTTACCACTGTGCCCTGGCAAAGGCATGGTTGGCTGACTGTGAATATGAAAAGCACCCACCCAGAGCCTGGCAGCCACAGGGCCAGTGCTAACAGGGAACTTACGGTCAGGGGCGAGGCGGGTGTGGCTGGTGTTGCCATGAGAGCCACTGTAGGAGTGGGCCTGATGCACGGACTCATCCACTACAGCTGCCATCCAGATGGCTAGGTTGGTGGCAAGGGTGAACATGAGCCCACACCTGTTCAGAGTGATAGGCGAGGAGAATAAAGGGCTCATGAGTCTTGGACTCATTATGGGTCCCTGGCAAAGCAAAGCAGGGTCGGAAGCCCTCCTGAGAGACAGGGTTATGAAGAGGGGGTTGAGAAGGCAGGTGAACAGGGTAGTTGAACTTGGAAGCAAGACTCAGCCTGGTGAAATGCCAGGTAAGAGAGGGCCAGTGGATATTCTCAGGCTCAGGCTCCACTAGGGGAAAGGGCACAATCCAGGCAGAGGACAATAAGAGGACAAAGAGGAAGGGGTGGCTGAAACCCCACCCGGGACTTAAAGAGAAGAGTCACACCCAGGATGACAAGCCTTTTCTCTCATGCCAGGTGAGCCCTTGGCCCACAGACATTGAGTTGTGGTTCTCACCGGGTCAGGTCCAGGTGGGCGTGGATACAGTCTTTAGCGGAGACCCAGAGAAAGTAAGTCTGCATAGAGAGAGAGGGGTGGACTCAGTGCTGTGTATGTGGGCTAATCTCTAGAGCTCAGTGCCTACCCACACCCAGTATGACATTTTCTCTACCCCAAGAACCTTTATACTAACTTATTTTAGCTTTACAAAGGAGAATGAATAATTTCTCTTTCTACTCCATACTGCAGCTTGTTTAAAAAATAGTGACTCTCTCTCTCTTTCTCTCTGTTAGGGAAATGTCATCTGTAAGACATTTTTATCTTGATGAGATTTTGGGGGTCCTGGAGTGATAGAGGGGTAAGTGGAGTCTTGGCTACCAAGTGATGTATTTTTGGGAACGAGGTCAGCCTCAGACTAGGTCTAACTCAAGGTCTCTAGGTAAAAAAGGTCTTTGAGGATTTTGTTGTTGTTGAGACAAGATCTCTCTAGGCAGCTCTGGTTTTGAACTGGAACTCCATTTGGAGAGTAGACTGGCGTCAAACTCACAGATACCTGCCTGCCTCAGCTTCCCAGGAGCTAGCCTCGAACTCATAATGTAGTGGCAAATGGCCTTGAACTCCGGATTGTCCTGTTGACATCCCTGGCCTCTTTGTCCACATACCCTGCTATGTTCCTTTGTGGATCTGAAAGGCCTTGCCTTTCTGACTATCACTGGATGCCCTGCCACGGGACTTACTTAAGATGTTGGGTATCTGCGTTTTCATTTTTTTTCCTGAGAATTCTTCAAGATTATGAAATGTAAAAGGCTAAAATTACATTAAGTGTCACACACATGTGGCTGTGGCACTGTGGACATCTGGGTGGCAGGGGCATGCTTCAAGGCATGGCGTCATCCCTGTGGCCATCTTGCCACAGGTGAGGGAATGTCTGGTCCCACGCAAGAGCAATCCTGCCTCGGCTTAGTCAGCTCTTTCAAAATGGTCTTTGTGCAACACATTAAAACAAAAAACCTGAGAGCCAGGTGTGGCTCACTCCTGAAATCTCCCGCACTTGGGAGGTGAAAGCAGGAGTTCAAGGCCAGTCTGGGCTGCAGAAGTGAGTCACAGAAGGAAAAAGGAAAGAAAAGAAATTGATTTGAACTTGTCTGAAAAATTGTAAGTTACGGGATGCCCTGCCTCCTAAGCAAATATCAAACATAGAGCTATGGCTGAGATTAGACAAGTCACAGCTGTGGTCATGGCCACAGCATAACCGTAGGCACAGACTGATGCCCTCCGTGGATGCCCAAGGTTCTATCAGACAGGGCCAGTTGTCACAACTTGCACCTCTCGGGTGTTAATTACTGGCACCACTTAGGTTGAAATAAAGTTGCAGCACCCCTCACTAGAAACTCACATTTAGAGTCCACTCCATGAGTCAGTGTTTCCTTGTTTATGGGCTCATATAATCTCTGCCACGCTCCGATTCCATTTACTGAATTGCCCAGAGTGGAAAAGGGGGGGGGGTTAATGTGTGGAGCTCAGATCAGGCTCTTTCCCCACATGGGGACATTCCTTCTACCCACCTGGACAACAACAAACACAGCTTGGGTGATGGGGTGTAGGATCTTGATGGCCGACTGGCACTCGAAGAAACTGGAGTAGTAGCCAGTCTTGAAGACATCCATGACAAGGGTGCAAATCCCAAACAGCACCAGCCCACCTGGGAATCAGGTCCAGCAGGGGGTGGTATATCAGAGAGGCAAGAGACAGGGCTTGGAGGGTGGAGGACGGGTACTGAAGGTGAGGAGTTAGTTGGGTGGGAACAGGGAGTGGGTAGATAATTGGATGGAAGACTGGATCAAGTGGAGAGGCTGGGAGGCCAAGTGAATGGGTGGATGAGTCCATGAGTGGGCAACGGTGTGTCTGAGAGATGAATGGATGGGTGGACTGAAGGCTGAGTGCATAGATAAGCAGGTGGATGGATGAGTGGAGAGGTTGGGAGAATAACAGGACAAACAGATGAATAGATCAAAGGACAAATGGACGAGAGATTACTGGGTGGGTGGATGAGGGCACAAATGGGTGGATGGATGAAGAGAGAGGGTGGGGGACAGATAAATTCACCTATTCACAAGGAATAAGTGAATGGTGAACTGAAGGGCTGAGAGGTGAATAGGTGGGTGGACGATTAGTGTGATTGGCTGGGAAGAAGGATGGGCATCCAGTGTGTTCCTCCACCACACAGGTAAGGGCTACGAGGCCTCTAGATAGACCTTGTCAGCTGCTAATGTCTTCTACTTTTTGTTCACAGCCAAGGCTCTCTATGACCGTCTCTCTCCAATCTTTACACAAGGCAAAGAAACTCCCTCTTCCTCTCTCTTTCTCCTCTAGGACCCCTTTCCCTCCCTCCATCCCCTCACTGCATCCCACTGCAATGAGCTCTCAGATATCCTCCGGTCATAACACTCTTCCTAGGGAACTCCACACCTGTGTACCCAAAGTCACATGCTGCAGGTCCTCCAGGGGCCCCAGACTGCAGCTCCCCCCCCCACCGGTGCCCACCCTACTCTTGTCCCCATCTCCCAGGGCACCTCGGAGCCAGATGGGGCCAGCATGTGTATCCCGGTAGGGAACAGCGTCCGGACACCGCGCGGTGCGGAAGAGGTAGAAGACTATCCACAGAGTGGCCAGCAGCATCATGGTGGTGAGCAGGGCGAACACGTCGGTGTCATACACAGCCACCTTGTTGAAGGCACCGCCGCTGACGAGCGTGCAAGCGAGCAGTAGCACGTTGACAGCCAACAGCACAGAGAGCAGGCGGCCACCTTTTTTCCACACCTCGCGGGGGCTGGTCCGAGGCCCCGGCAGGCTCTCCTTGGGGTGCGGGACCAGTTCCTCCGACATGGTGGGGGCTACTGGAGGAGGTTGAAGGGATCACTGCGAGGTCGGGGTGGGAGGAAGGATAGGATTCCAAGTCAACCCGGGGGCTCTCCTTTCCTCCCAAGTAATCCCTGGATTTGGGGACCCCGGAATGTGGGGGCCAAAGGTGCTGGACCCAGCACTGGGGAAAAAGAGAAAAACTGAAGGCTGGACCTCTCCCACTTGGGCCAGAAATATTGTTCAGAACGGAGAAGCAGTTGCCCTAAGCCTGATCCCGTGCAGGGTTCCAGTCCCCAAATCTGACGGTCTCCTGGCCAGAGGCACGCACCTGGCTGCACCGGGAGCCGACACCAAGTTGGGGGTCAAGGGGCAGCAAGCGGCTCTTCTCTCCCACGCCGCCGGGCTGGACCGGTGCTTTATACCGGAGAGGGCAGAGTGATTTACAGCCACAAGAGCTCGGCTCCATAAACCTCTCAGTCCCACTCACATGATCCATTTTTTTCTCCGAGCTGAATTTAGGGAAGCCAGATAAGGTGAGATTTGTATTTACCTGTTAAGATCCCCTTACCCTGTTGCGCTGATGTGGCCAGGGTGCGGGTGAGGTCCCATACTGCGGTACTCAGAGGGTCCTCAGCGCCCAGCACCCACCGCAACCTGGTGCTCAGAGATCACACCCACCCAAAGCTTGCAGAGCTGATCCCCAACCCCCAGTGCCCGCATGCAGCTAGACGCCCGCAGCTCATGAACCACCTATATCCTGGATCTTGCTTGGTGCCCCGAGATCGGGACAACAGTTCTCCCTTTCTCCACCTGCCCTCAGAATGATCCAAGTTCGGTCTTCCTGTATCCCTACTCCTGCTGCCCAGAGATGCTTGTTGGATGCTGCAAAGTCTGGTTCCCACGCGGTGCCCTCAAGCAGGCCTGCAGTCGTCTAGCGCTCCCTGCTGGAGATCTGTTGTCTGACACACCCGATAGGCTAGCTCTTCAGGGACTGCTGCGGGTCGTCTTGCAATGGGTCCTCCTGCTCCTCTAGGCCCACTGTCCTTCGGATCAGAACTGCTTCTTCATCCCACCCTCAGATACCATTCTCCAACCCTTGGCCTGTTCCTATTAACTGGTGAAGAAATCAGGGAGTCCAGTGCTGGGAGCTGTCGAGGACATACTGAATATCGCTATACTGGCCCTCAAGTGCTGCAACGCCAGAGTGGACGCTTTTGATCTGAGAGAGCTGGACTTCATTGGAATCTAGCCTGTGCTGAAAAGCATGGTGTTTAGGACCCAGGGGAAGCTCCTGGGCGGCTCCTTGGGCAGTGAGAAATTCCCCCCTCCTTCCCGGCTGCGTGCAGCTCAGATGTCTGTAGTCCGCTGTAGTTGTGGCTCTGGCGCTCCTCCGCATCCACCATCTGCAGCAGCAGGGGCTGGTGGCTCAGGCCCCTGCCCAGCCCCTTCCCTCAACCCCATGTCTCAGTCCTAACCTGGCGGCCCTTCCTGTCGGGGGACATTTCTCCGTGTCCCTTGCCCACCCCGTCCAACTTGGGCGCCATGAATGACCAGTATCACCGGGCTGCCAGGGATGGCTACCTGGAGCTCCTCAAGGAGGCCACCCGGAAGGAGTTGAATGCCCCTGACGAGGATGGCATGACCCCCACCCTCTGGGCTGCCTACCATGGCAACCTGGAGTCGCTGCGCCTCATTGTGAGCCGTGGGTGAGTATGCCCAGCCAGCATGGGACCAGGAAGAGCCTCCTGGAACCCCACGGTCCCAAACCTCTTGGCATGGCATCACTTACCCTCTCCCCTGAGCTGCCCTCTTCCCCTGTGGACATTAGGATGGGGCTTGTACAGCCTGCCATACTTTGAGAGACACACGTGGAGGGTACATCAGCTGAACCTGTGACATTTGTGGGCTGGATGTAGGGATTAGAGGAGAGGAACTGCGATTGGGGAGGGGGCTTCCATAATTATGGGGTGAGAGCTTCAGAGTGACTCAAAAATCAAAGACATTTCTGGGTTGGAGGTACCTGGAAGGGTAGATGGGAATCAGAGAGAAGACTGAGAAGTCTCCAAGGGTCTAGAAGTGGGGACCAGGAAGGAGAGAACTTTGGCACCTAACCCCAACCTGGGAGCCAAAAGGTTGTCCCCAAAGCACCAATGGACTCTCACTGGCTGGGTCTCACACTGACCTGTGACTTCCCACCACTCCACTGAGATTTATGGGCACTGTCCACATTACCAAATGTCACTGATTCAGCCTGTGATTAACTCTATATACCCCTCCACGACTGCAGGATGCAGTAGTGAAAACCGTGGTGTGCAGAAGGGACACCTGCCCCCCCCATCCTCCCTCTGAAGTTGTCCTGGGAGGGAGGGTGGGCACAGAATCTGAAGGTTTGGATGAGGAGTAATGTAGGATCCAGGGTCACTAAAGTGGGTTGCGGGGGGGGGGAGCTAAATCACATTACTGGAAATAGCCTACCCATCGACAGTTTGGTAGGACTGGCCTCGATGCTGGTGTGTCCTGGACAGGAAAAGGATGCTCCAAGAGGGTTCATGTGAATGCCTCGGGCTCTAGGGGTCAAGAGCAGAGGCGGGTGGTGTTGACCCAGGTATTTGGAGTACCTAAAGATCTAGGGAAAGTTTTCACTCTCTCTTTGTGACTCTTTGGTTCTAGCAGCAGGTGGGAACAGCGTGGGATTAGACCTCTGAGGTATTTAGAGGTCAAGACTCTTTAGGAAGGTGTACGGTGGTGCTATATCCTCCACATCCACCAGAGAGGATCATGGGAGTCTCACACAGGGGTCTGGAGGGAGGGAGGGCTTGCCCTTGGCTCTCCAAAGCCCTCAAGTTCTACAGAGGCAAGGATTTGTCGTCGATGAGGGAGGGTCTGTTGCTGAACCAGTCTTCCCCACAGTCAGTACCCTACAGGACTTGGCAATGAGAAGGTGAAGCTTGGGCTGGAGGACGCGGCAGGGTATGGGGAAGTGTTGAGGCAAGGGAGTAAATCTTCCTCCAGATCTGAGGGGCCTTGTGGCCTCATTAGTGTGGGGCAGAGCCCCTGTGCTAGACCCAGAGAGAGAAGCAAGATTCGTAGAGAAGCCAGCAGGAGTTGGGCTACAGGCTGGAGTCAGATGTGGAGGGCATTAGAGAGGGCTGCTGGAGGGGCATAGGACAACCTCAACAGAGAATAGCACGGCCAGGTCGCCGCCCTCTTCCTCTCCAGTCTGTCTGTCCCCACAGTCCCCTCCTGGCCCAGGCCAAGACCCGACACCTGCTCTAACACTGGCCTTGCCAGGCCTGGCCCCGCTCCCTGCAGACGTGGTGGTGCCAGCACTCACCCTCCTCTAGTCTTCCAGGCTTAAGCCCAGCACACACCACCCTCTAGTCTTCTCACCCAGCTACCCTGGGTGGTTTGTGAAGCCAAACCACCCAGGCTGGTGCGGTGGTTTGGCTTCACAAACCACCGCACCAGCCTGGAGACCCAGACTCAGGCCTGGCCCACCTCCTGTCTGGGCCAGCTCCCCGCAGGGTCCATGAATAATTCACTCCTTTCTCTCAGCGCATCAAATATTTATCCGCTGAGATTCCCAGCCCTCAATTCTGAAGGGGAAGGCCCGCCCCACCCGGTCTCCTGAGTCGCCCCGCCCATTTGTGGGTTGGGCCATCCGCCCCGCCCCGTGCTTAATCCCGATGCTTCTGAAAGTCTAGCCAGTCTCACTTAGGACAATGGTTTTCAACCTTCCTAATGCTGCGACCCTTTAATACAGTTCCTCATGTTGTGGTGACACTCAACCATAAAATTACTTTCGTTGCTACTTCATAACCGTAATTTTGCTACTGTTATGAATCGTAATGTAAATATCTGATATGCAAGATATCATCTAATATATGTGTCTGTGAGGGTCATGACCCACAGGTTGAGAACCTTTCTGCTTCAGGGGATGCTGTACTTCAGGTCCATGGAGCTCACATGTCTGTGGGCTTTCCTTCCTTTTTCTGGTCCCCCCCCCCCCCCACAGATCCCCAGAGTCTTACATCTCTAATCAGAGTCCACGGTCTGGTTTGCTAAAAGGCCTTCCTTACTCTCCACTTGTTGTCCCTACAGGGGTGACCCGGATAAGTGTGACATCTGGGGGAATACACCCTTGCACCTGGCAGCTTCCAATGGCCACCTGCACTGCTTGTCCTTCCTTGTGTCCTTCGGGGCCAACATCTGGTGTCTGGACAACGACTACCACACGCCGCTGGATATGGCAGCCATGAAGGGCCACATGGAGTGCGTGCGCTATCTGGATTCCATCGCGGCCAAGCAGAGCAGCCTCAACCCGAAGCTGGTGGGCAAGCTGAAGGACAAGGCCTTCCGCGAGGCTGAGCGGCGCATCCGCGAATGCGCCAAGATGCAGCGCAAACACCACGAGCGCATGGAGCGGCGCTACCGGCGCGAGCTGGCCGAGCGCTCCGACACGCTCAGCTTCTCCAGCCTCACGTCCAGCACCCTGAGCCGCCGGCTGCAGCACCTGACGTTGGGCAGCCAGCTGCCCTACTCGCAGGCTACGCTGCACGGCACGGCCAAGGGCAAGGCCAAGATCCAGAAAAAGCTGGAAAGGCGCAAGCAGGGGGGCGAGGGCACCTTCAAGGTCTCCGAGGACGGACGCAAAAGCGTCCGGTCGCTCTCCGGCCTGCAGCTGGGTAGCGATGTGATGTTTGTGCGCCAGGGCACCTACGCCAACCCCAAGGAGTGGGGCCGTGCTCCACTCAGGGACATGTTCCTCTCGGACGAGGACAGCGTCTCCCGTGCCACGCTGGCTGCCGAGCCTGCCCACTCGGAGGTCAGCACCGACTCAGGCCACGACTCCTTGTTTACCCGCCCGGGCCTGGGTACAATGGTGTTTCGAAGGAACTATTTGAGCAGCGGGCTGCACGGGCTGGGCCGAGAGGACGGAGGCTTAGATGGGGCAGGCACGCCACGGGGTCGCCTGCAGAGTTCCCCTAGCCTGGACGACGACAGCCTGGGCAGTGCCAACAGCTTGCAGGACCGCAGTTGCGGGGAGGAGTTGCCCTGGGATGAGCTAGACTTGGGCTTGGATGAGGATCTGGAGCCTGAGACCAGCCCCTTGGAGACTTTTCTGGCTTCACTGCACATGGAGGACTTTGCCTCCCTCCTGCGGCAGGAGAAGATTGACCTGGAGGCCCTGATGCTGTGTTCCGACCTCGACCTCCGCAGCATCAGCGTGCCCCTGGGACCTCGGAAGAAGATCCTGGGGGCCGTGAGGAGGCGCAGGCAGGCGCTGGAGCGACCCCCGGCCTTGGAGGACACAGAGCTGTGAGTGCCAGTCTGGAGGAGGGGAGGTCGACCTTTTCAGGAATGGGAGGGAGTTTATCATCTTATTGCATAAAAATCAAAGCTGTAACTAACTACAAGAGGCCCCATTGTAATATGCTTAGGGGGGAAAAACCCTGCCAGTTTATTTATTTATTTATTTTTGGTTTTTCGAGGCAAGGTTTCTCTGTGTAACAACTCTGGCTGTCCTGAACTCGCTTTGTAGACCAGGCTGGCCTAGAACTCATAGAGATCTGCCTGCCTCTGCCTCCAAGTGCTGGGATTAAAGGCATGGACCACTACCGCCCAGTTGGAGCCTTTTTTTGTTTTCTTTTGTTTTTCCGAGACAGGGTTTCTCTGTATCCTTGGCTGTCCTGGACTCACTTTGTAGACCAGGCTGGTCTCGAACTCATAGATTTTTTTTTTTTAAATTACGGTTGACACTCAGATCTGGGGTAACCCAATGAGAAAAAAATGAGCATTTTGGTATGGAAGGGACACATTTATAGTAATCATGGCTAGGATTTTAAAAGCTGCAGGCCCTGTACTTCCTATAAAATCAGATATATTTATCCCTCTCAGGTCTCTGAGGTGGTTGAAGAACAGATAGCTAGAGTCTCATAATTAAATTTTGAGTTGTTTAGGAGTCAAGAGAGTGTTATAGATCTAAGAAGATACTTTTAAAATTGTGTTGCAAGTTAGTATGAATGTTGAGTTAGATATAGAACTTTAAACTCATGGAGATGGTTAGATAGTAGAATGTTAAAGTCAGGTACCAAATACATATGGATTGGACATTGGGAATGTACGCTAAGCCATATAACCCTCATAACTGTGGCCTAATTGCCTCTGTTGTTTTGTATTGTATTTATTATTATAAGAGAAAGAGCCATTTGTTGGACTGAAAGGGGAAACTGTAGGGGAAAATAAGATATACCTTAAACTTAAAAAAAAAAAGGGAAGAGGATGGGGGGTTGAGGGTGAGAGGGTGGGACTGGAGGGGGAATAGGGAGGGGACTGCGATTGAGATGTAACTTGAAGAAATAAAAAATAAAGAAAAAATATTTTAGCCGGGCAGTGGTGGCGCACGCCTTTAATCCCAGCACTTGGGAGGCAGAGGCAGGCGGATCTTTGCGAGTTCGAGGCCAGCCTGGTCTACAAATTGAGTCCAGGACAGCCAGGGCTACACAGAGAAACCCTGTCTTGAAAAACAAAAAAACAAAAAAACAAAAAAAATATTTTTAAAAAAAGCCTTTCAGGGGCTGGAGAGATGGCTCAGCGGTTAAGAGCACTGCCTAGTGCTCTTCCAAAGGTCCTGAGTTCAATTCTCAGCAACCACATGGTGGCTCACAACCATCCACAATGTGATCTGGTGCCCTCTTCTGGAATGCAGGTGTACATGCAGATAGAGCACACATATGCATAAAATAAATAAAATAAATCTTTAAAAAAAGCCTTTCAGGTAGGGTCTCCTGCAGCCCAAGCTGGCCTTGAACTTGTTATGTAGCTGAGAATGACCTTGGAGCTCTGGTCCTCTTGCCACTACCTTCCCAGTGCTGCAGTCTGAACCCAGCCAGCGCTTAGCACTTCTGTCACAACAGTGGAGCTACACTCCCAGCCTCAAAGCTGGGGTGTTTTTGAGCCCCGCCACTTCCCAGACTGAGCAAGTCTTGTTAAATCCTGAGCTCCATCCCAAGTGTGCCACACGTGAGCAAAGGAGGATCAGGGAGGCACAACCGTGTTTTTAGAAAATCAGTCAGCGCCGCCGAAACCATTCCCTACTCCTCCTGTTCACTACAGCACCCCACAAGCCGCTGCCCTTCCATTTGGTATCTCAGGCTGTGGGAAGGCAGTATGACTCACAATGGGGGAGTCAGTGTCCCCCATTCCTGACCACCAGCCTGCGGAAAGAGGGGGTGGCTAAGTCGTCGGAGCGACTGGTCTTTGAAGGCTGCCTTCTAAACCCAGTTTCTGTCTGTCTCTTTCTCCACAGATGAAAGGGCTGCTCCCCTCAGACCAAATGAATTGCAAGTTGCCACAAAGCCATGATGGGGCCAAGAGGTCCTCACAATAGCCATCCCCGCAGCCCTTTCTCCAGGAGCAAGGGTCACATGGGTCATCTTCCTGGAAGCCCTGTCCACACTCGGAAGCAGTGGCGCAGGCTGGACACACCCAGAGGGAGCTCAGCATCCCAGAGCACCACTTCTGAGGGGCGTTGGAGCCCCTGAGCCACCTTCATCGAAAAGCCCTGAATTACAAGAGGCCTGGTGGAAATCAACCCCACAAGGAGATCAGGGACTGATTGGCCCTGGAAACCGGATGACGTCACAGCTGAGTTAGCGATAGAGCAGAGGAAGCTTGACCTGTCTCAGCTACTTCACTTGCCCTGCTCGTCCTCTCCAGCCTTCTTGTGTTCTTCCTCAGGCTGGAAACTTGTCACTTCCTATTTACTGTAATAGAAGGGTTTGGGTACCCTCTCTTCATACACCCAAGAAGGAGGTTCCCCAGCCAGACTCTTCAGCCAAATGCCCCATCTTTCACTACCCAGCACATCCCCTCACACAAAAGGCCAGTCCCCTATATTTCACCCGCTGGCCATGGCCACAGTTGGAAAGCCAGGCTGGGGTAGGCTGGAGTAACTAGTACTCTTCCCAGCTCATTCTGGGGGCCCAGACTGTCTCCTTTAGCTTCACCCTACTCCACTGTGCAGCCTGGCCTTTCCAGGGTCTCCAGAGGACCAGGGAGCCTAGATGCAAGATATATTGGTATCATGGCCTGGAAGTCACAGCTGGCTGTGGAATGGCATTGGCTAACTGCCTCGGAATCTCCCAGGCCAAGACAGGCAGGGGCTGGTCACAATCCATGTCAGGCTCAGTGGGCGAAAGTTCAGTGAGGAAAGATTCCGAGGACCCGCTTGTGCCCAAGCATTCTCTCTTTCTCTCTCTCTCTCTCTCTCTCTCTCTCTCTCTCTCTCTCTCTCTCTGCCCTTCTTTG
Organism: Lophiomys imhausi; assembly: GCA_907164525.1. Taxonomy (NCBI): domain Eukaryota; kingdom Metazoa; phylum Chordata; class Mammalia; order Rodentia; family Muridae; genus Lophiomys; species Lophiomys imhausi. The sequence goes on along the minus strand of CAJQZJ010004796.1, from coordinate 4,269,330 downwards.
TCTTGCCAGAGGATTCCTTCAGGGTCTGGAGGGGCCTGGCCTGCTCTTGATCCTGCAAGGATCATGGGGAAGTGAGAACTCACCGTTTGTCCAGCCCTATGATGGTATAGAGGTGAAAACCAGAGCAAAGGCTAAGCCAGAGCTACCCAGAGTGTGTCCTCTTCCACCACACCATGGCTGTGGATGTGGTTAAGTCCCTCAGGAGCCATGTGCATAGGTTAACATCTGTCCTTCTGTGGATATGCCCCTTCTGTCAGCAGTAGACCACCATCCCAGACTCCAGCTTGGAGAGTAGGGGGTATGCACAGTCTCCAGCTCCTCCCTTGACTGGGCAGAGGGAAGAAACTCCCCTTCCCACCACCATCTCTAGTCTACCCTCACTCAGCCTTCTTGCTTTCTGGGCCCAGGCCTGGGGCCACCTCCAAGTGCCGACTCCTCATTCTCAGGGCCCCAGGTACTGCTGTTTCTCACCTCTTCTGACTGTTTACTGCCTCAGCCCCTCCTGGTTCTCCCTGCACTGGGGTGGGCCAAATGCTGTGATTTTCCACCATTGTACCCCAAACCCCTCCCTCAGGCTAATTATATTTTTTGTACAGCATGTTCTATATTGTTGTCACGCCTGTGTTCTGTTCTATAGGCATATGTGGGTGGGGAAGGAATGGGGTGATAAGAGAAGTTGGGGCAGAAGGTGGGCATATGTGGGTTCTATTCGATGGAGGGGTCCTTGAGGCCCCACCTATGTACATATCTGTGGGGCTCATTCCCAGCATCTTGGGTGATTGCCCTCCCATGTTCTGATCCAAAAACCTATAGCAGCTGAGGGCAGAATGACATTATCTCTTCCCTCCAGGCCTACTTGGGCTCTTTTGGAAGTAGGCAAGAAACCATTCTCCTGAGATTTCTGCCTGTCACCCAGGATCTGAGCTTTCTCTGCCCTGGATGGTCTCCAATGGGAGTCTCAATTTCTGTAACTATCCCTGCTAAGTCTTTCTAGGGTGCCAGATTTAGTACTTTCTTCTCTCAAGGATGTCTTCCCAAGTGGGTGGGCAGTAGGCCCTGCTTTCTCAGCCAAGTCTGTGGCCACCTTGCTCCATCCCTAATGATGTACCTGACCCAGCACCAATTACAAAGGTATATTGGATGTAGGTGCTGTGTGGGTTGCTTAGAAACCATCCAGTGGTTCTAGCCTACCTGTCTCCACTTTACAGATGAGAAAATTGAGGCCTTCAGAGGTGAAGGATCATAGGCAAAGAACATAGATCTTCCTGGCCACACAGTCCTCACACCCAGGCCACCGAGGGAACCAAGACACCATTCTACCAGCCAGGTTCACACAATGTGTGCAATTGCGACCCCTGCTGTCCATCTTCATTATTGCCCCTACCTCCAGAAAGGCACACTTGTTCTAGCCAAGACTGTCCAGGGGAGGACATAGAGGGAAAGACCAGACAGAGTGGGTTGGAGTCAATGTCCAGAGTCTACTTGGAGGAAATGGGAGTGTGTCTCCAGGGGCCAATGTGGCTCAAAGATGGGATCCTGGGGCAGCAGTAGCAGGTAAAGTCTTACGAAACCCAAGGGAACTTTGAACACAGATAAAGGGAAGAATTTTACAACTGTTTTTTTTTTCTCATTCTCCTGAAGATTAAATTGATCCTTACCCCCATAGACCTACATTGAACCATAGAGAACATGTCCTTATAAAATCCTGGGGCCAGTGAGACGCCTCAGTGGGTATACTTGCTTGCTGCCAAGCCTGGTGGTCTGAGTTTGATCCCCAGAATCCATGGTAGAAGAAGAGAACTCGCTCCCATAAGTTGTCTTCTGACCTCCACATGTGCACCATTGCATATGCTAGTACACACACACACACACACACACACACACACACACACACACACACAAATAAATAGATGTAATCCAAACAGAATCTGCTCATGATAGATAAAAGTTGGATAATACAACATTGTCTCTCTTGGACTGGAAGAGCATGCCACGTTCTCACTCTGTGTTTCACAAAGGCTTGGGAAACTCCTTGTTCCACTGTACATATAGCCTTGCAATGAACAACAAGGAAATTCTACGAGTTTAGAAATATGGACAATTCTTAGTTTGGGGATTAGGATTTGGGGATGTTCCTGGAATGCCTCCACAAAGCACACGCCCATGTACATACGCATGCAACACTTATAGTCAATTTTGCTCATAATTCTAGACAGTTCATGGCCAGAATCTGAAGAGACCCAGGACCCTGGATTAAAAGTTTTGGGTTGGGAGCTGGAGAGATGACTCAGCAGTTAAGAGCACTTACTGGTCTGGCGGAAGATCTGGGTTTGGTTCCCACCATCCACATGAAGGCTCACAACCATCTATCACTCTAGCCTTCTGGCCTCAGCAGGCACTGCACGCATGCAGTGTACAGACATACATGGAAGCAAAACACTCACACAGATAAAATAAAAATAATTTTTAAAAAAGGGCTTTGGGTTAGATGGCTGTAAAGTTAGCATGTTGCAATGAGAGTGGCTATGTGGCTGGAGGTGGGCTATGGGGTGAGTCAGTGTCAGAAGAGCAGCCTAGTAACTGGTTAACTCTCTCATTACACAAAGACCCAGAGGGGAGGAGCTGGTCACCTGCCATATAACAGCCACAGGGCAACAACTCGTGATGCCTTTTGTGACTCTGAGCCACCCATCTCCATGTCACTGACTACAGATACCACAGATTTCTGTCTCCATGGTATATACTTGAATTCAAGTTCTTTGAAATAAATCAGAGTGAGGAGATGTCTGGGCTCAGGGGCTAGTCAGATCCATGCAGCAAACCTTCCTCCTCCAGCCATGTGGATCTCTAGGGGTTTGTTTCCTTACAAATAGAATGGGCGTTATAATCATAGTGGTTACCTACAGGTTATTAGGGTGCGTGTTAATACTTATGAGGTGCCCTGTGAATACCTGATATTTAGTACATGCCAGTTAATAGTGATCACGGTTATTTCTGGTCTAGAATGGCCCAGGGGGGACCACTCATGTTTGTGTCTTGCACTGTTAACCAGTAGATGGGTTCTAGACAATCCCAGGGAACGACCTTACCTTCAGGCTTGCTTCTGAGAACATTCATCCTTATTCTCACCACCATCCTGGCTCCCAGCGGAGGGAATACTAGAGGCGTCTTTATCACACCAGTAAGGGTGCTGACAACCCAACTCAGGGAACAGAGAGTCAAAGATGGACCTGCCCATCCAGTAGGGGAACCCTGGGGAAGGCCAGAGGTGTTCTTGGGATGTCCAAGGAGCTAAGCATCTTTTATGGAGGAGTTTCCCCTCGTTACACCAGGATCTAAACTTTAAACTTTATCATAAGAGAATCCCCTGGGGAGGTGGGCAGATGGGGGTAGATGCTAGCTTCAAGTTCATAGTTGAAGACATGGAATTTCATGGAAGTTATTATATATATATAATTTCTTTTTCTTTTTTTAAAGATTTATTTATTTATTATGCAGAGTGTTCTGTCTGCATGTGTGCATGCAGGCCAGAAGAGGGCATCAGATCTCATTATAGATGGTTCTGAACCACCATGTGGTTGCTGGGAATTGAACTCAGGACCTCTGGAAGAGCAGCCACTGCTCTTAACTGCTGAGCCATCTCTCCAGTCCTATATTTCTTTTTCTGAGACAGGATCTCTCTATGTAGCTCTGGCTGTCCTGGAACTTGCTATATAGACCAGGCTGGCCTTGAACTCATAGAGATCCATCTGCCTCTGCCCCCTAAGTGCTGGGATTATAGGTATGCACCATCACACCTAGTTATTTTCAAGTTTTTAATCATTTGTTGAAACTTATAAGGTGTCCAGAGCATATACTAAGTACCAAATACTTATTTAACCCTAATAATAAAACCCCAAACCTTTGGCCGGAGAGAGAGCTCAGTGAGAGCTCTTCTAGAGGACTCAGGTTCGGTTCCCAGCACCCACATGGCTACTCACAACTCTCTGTAATTTGAGTTCCATAGGAGTCCACGCCCTCTTTGGCCTGCATGGGCACTGCATACATGTGGTACACACACATACATGTAGGAAAACATTTGCAGATATAAAATATAAATAAAACCTTGACCCTTTTTTATAGAGCAAGTAACTACACTGTCATTATCCTCAGTTTAGGGGTGGGAAGGCAGAGGCCCTGAGCTAGGAGAGGTTTTCTAGATGCTGGCCTGTTCAGTGTGAGCACAGTGTCTACACGTCAGTGAGGGACACCTTTGATCTGAGCAAACTTGAGGTCCTGGGAAGGTGCTAGACTCAGCCACAGATGGGGTGAGGGATGGAGAGGAGGCAAGATGGGTTGTGGGGCCACTGGCAGGATGCTGGGGGTAGGCATTTGGGAAGACAAATGTTTCTCAAGTCTGCTGAGATGAGGGAGGAAGCTGGGGAAAGAATTTTGTCCCAACATGGGAGCCTATCTCTCTCCTCTCTATCATCTTTCTCTTTGTCTCATTTTACTCGAGGACACCAGGGCACTTGGACTTTCTCTTTCCCTACCCATCTCCAAATAATCTCTCTGTTATTGTCTCTGTCTTTCTGTCTGTCTCTCTGTGTCTGTTTCTTTCTCTCTGTCTGTCTATCTCTCTCTCTCTCTCTCTCTCTCTCTCTCTCTCTCTCTCTCTCTCTGACAAGGTCTTACCACATTGTTCAGGCTAGCCTGTGGCCTCAAATTCATTGTATAACTCAGACTGGCCTTGAACTCATCTTCTTGCCTCAGCCTCCTCTCAGGGTGCTGCATTACAGCTAGGCACCATTACATGGCTCTCTTGCTGTCTTTCTTCCATCTGTCTCCCACTTGCTCAGGCTTCCTGCCGTCCTTGTCCAGTTCTGACTGTCTCTGGTTGAGTAGGAACCTGTGTAGCCCAGCCTCTCCTTCAAGCATTGTTTCCTTCCTCAATCTTGACCTCACACTTTGGCGGCCTGTGGGGCTTCTGTAGGAGAACCCCCGTGCCCTCAGGGAGTCCAGTGTGCAAGTGCCTGAGAGGCACCAGAAACAGTTTGGGGTCTGCTCATGTCCTGGATATGATACTAAACAGCTATGACCTGCTCCAGTCACATAACTACAAAATAGATCTCACGTTCTCTTCCCAGTGTGAGGCTTCTTGACACACAGTATGTATGTGGAACCCAGTCTGGCCTCCCACTGCTAGTGAGACTCACACCTGTTGTGATCCAGCTGCATGAGTAGTCATGCTCACTCGGTCCATTGCCATAGAAGAAATGGAAGGGCTCTTGTCACTTCCATTTATTTTTCACGTGAGGAAATCAAAGGGCAGAGACTTTTGTGAGAGGTACTGAACCCACACCACTGGGAAGGGGTGGTGTTAGAACTACAACCTAGGCAGCTAGGCCCCACGAAACTTATGCCCTAACCCTTCTCTGAGTGACTGGCTTGCTGGGCGGGAGGTTCCCAGTCCTGGGAAAGGGGTGGACAGTGGGGAAAGCAGCCAGTATACCCTAACCCTAACCCTAACCCTGTAATCCTAGCACTTACAAAGCCAAAGAAGGACGCTTGAGAGTTCAAGGCCAGCCTGTGCTATGTAAAGAGACCATGTTTAAAATAAAATAGGGCCTGTGAGGTGGCTCTGTGGGTAACCGCACTTGCCACATGAGCCTAGTGACCTGAATTGGGTTCCCAGAGTCCACATAAAGAGAAGCATCTTCATACTTTTTTTTCTGATCTCTGCATGTGCTCCACTTCAATGGGCAGGGGTGCCGTGATGGTGAGATTTGAACCCCAAACTCTGAGTCTTTCTCTGGCAGTCCCAACTTCCCTGCACCCCATTCCCTAGCACCTCCCATTTCCCCTCTGTACAGGCCCTTGTCCACCCTATTTGCTTGGCCTTGACCCAAGCCAGGAGCAGGTCCTCAACTGGCCAGGCCTGAGGAGGTGTGGTGGGGCTCATGCTGTCTGTTATTCTCCTCTCCTCGTAGCTGCTGCCCAAGCAGACCCTGGAGGGAGCACCAACAGCTCCAGAAAGCATGTGAGTGATGGTGCTGTCAGGTTTCTCTGCAGATATGGATCCTGAGCTCTCCTGGAAGGCTGCACTTATATGTGAGCTGAGCATGTGTGTGTCTATGGTTTTGCTCATTTGTATGTATGTGCCTCAGTATCTCCAGTTTCCCAGGAGGTGTGTGTGTGTGTGTGTGTGTGTGTGTGTGTGTGTGTGTGTGTGTAGTGTGGGCGTGTATGTATATGGTATGTGAGTATGTGTGTAGGGGTTTATAGATTAATATGTTAGATTTAGTGAATATCTAGGTTTCTGATACAGTTTCTTTTTTTTTTTTTTTGGTTTTTCGAGACAGGGTTTCTCTGAATATCTCTGGCTGTCCTGGACTCGCTTTGTAGACCTGGCTGGCCTCGAACTCACAAAGATCCGCCTGCCTCTACCTCCCAAGTGCTGGGATTAAAGGCGTGCGCCACCACCGCCCGGCTGATACAGTTTCTTAATTTGGGGCATGAAGATCAACTTCGCTGTGAGCAATTAGCTTATCAGTTTATGGATGAAGTTACGTGAAATGAAGGGAGTATCTTTGGACTGAAAAACAAGGTTGAAGCCAGGTGAAACAAGCAAAGACTTTATGACCTGGCATTGTTTTCAGCTGCTAAGTGGGCAGAGCCCAGATTAAGCTGAAGCAGGTGGAACAAGGAGCGATCCTATTTAAGGACAAGTGGATGAGCCCGGAGAGCTGCGTGCTAGGGGCACCTAATACTAGAGAGCTCCGAGAATACTGCTGGAGAAAGTGCTGGTAGACCAATGGCCAGATCTCCCTGAGGCAGAAGGAAGCTGGTGAGCAGATAAAGCCTCAGCAAGACAGCAAAAGGCCAAGGCCTAACCCTGTGGCTCAGCTCTTGCCTAGAGGAGTCTGACCTGTCCGAACAGCGGCCTGAACGGAACTGTGGCCAGATTTAAAGACTAAGGCAGAGCGGCAGAGTTGCTGATATGAAGGAAATAAGTTGGCCTACAGACGGCTGGGGTCTCCCCGAGAGAAGAAAGCCTCAAGCCTTATTTAAGGTGAGACTTCGATAGCCAATTTACCCTGACGAACCTATGTCTGAAATATTCCAGAATAAAGGCTGCTAAGTGCATTAAAGGGTCTACCCCAGAGACTGTGTTCCTGGTGACCGAGGACTTACCCCAGAGACAGTATCTTTATCAATAGGTTTAGTGGTTAGATCTTAGGGGTTGTAGGAATTTATAGGAATAGTAATTAAGTGTATTTGTTATAAGTGAATATAGTTAGTAATAAATAACTTTAATAATTAAAAAGTACGGTTACATATATGTTATGTGTGTATGTATGTGTGTGTGTGTGTGTGTGTGTGCACATTCTCACAAAGGGATGAATCCACATCACATTTGGAATCTATTTTTAGACTCTTCTTCCTGCCTATTATCTATTTTTAGGGACCCAGCTTCTTCCAAATGGAAGATCCAAATTCCCAGACACTCCTGGCCCTACCCCTGATCCTGAGTCAGGGCCCCACAAAACTTATGCCCTAACCCCACTCTGGGTGACTGGCTTGTATATAGGGGGTCTCCAGTCCTTGGGAAGGTACAGACAGTAGGCATAGAAGGATCAGTGTTCTAGGAGACAGGGGTAGCATGGAGAGCAATCAGTTTGGGGGGCATACATGTTACTGACGGCTTTGAAAGGGTTCCCCTATGCATCTAGCCAGGAGGCTAGACTGCTGCTCATTAGGATGTTGGGTCCTCTTTTCCAAGCTTCCGTGTTCCTATGTGTGAATGGGGATAACTGTACCCCCAATCACAACCAGTTGTGAGGTTAATAAAGAATCCTTAGCCCAGTCCTCAGCCCTGATCAGGTGGAAGATCACCCTGGAGACCTGGAGGATAGGAGTCTGGGCATCAGCTAGACCTGAGCATACCTGAGCTGATGGCAGTGGGAGCTGACACACCGAGAGGTCCCCATATCCCCCCTCTACAGTCTGTGTGAAATATTCAGTATTACAGAACAGAACTGGGAGGAGGGATCATTCTCCTGAGGCCCCAGCTTCCTCTGTCCATACTGTGCACCTGGATGCATGCATGCACACACAGGGAAGCAAGGGCAAGGAGAGCGGATGGAGGAGTACATATGTGTCTCCTTGCTGTGAAGCAGTCATCTATTATCAGCATTTGCACGATGCACGTTGGGTTTAAACTATTTCAACAATACAAGCGCACGATGGTGTTACAATCACAACCACACAAGCCTCACTGGATGAAATCTGCCTCAGGCACAAGCCCAAGATAAGATGCCCGCCAACGGTCACCACAGCACCGTCCTCTTGCTCCTCTCCAGGGACCCGCTTCATCCCTTCTACCTTAACCTTCTTAGAAACCTTCTTAGAGGCCCAGAGAGGTTAAATCATTTACCCGAGGTCACAGAGTAAGTCCAGACCTTGCTCTAGAAACTGTTCTTGGTTTTCTTCTATGTAGCTCACAGCCCTTGATCCCTTCTAGCCCAGCTACTGCACCCATCAGGTCTAACGCACACTGGTTTGGCTCATCTGTACCTCACAGTGGCCCTGCCCTGATGTGAGGGAGAGATTATTGGTCCCTGGAAGATCTCACCAACAGGGAGCCTATATGCCAGCAGTTCCAGCTCTGGTTCTGAAGAGTCTAACTTGTCCTGTAATTTTGAAGGGCATCCTGGGCTACAGATCCTTTCTCTGCAAGGTGGAAGAGCCTGGGAAACCTTGGAGCATCAGCAGAATCCCTACTGGCTTCGAGCCTGCTTTCTTCTCTTCCTTCCTCCTCCCTGGTTCCCTGGTGAGCCTTCACTCACCGGTCTTTGTCCACACAGAGCGGCTGGCAGCCAGGAAGGCTGGCTGGAAGTAGAGGGTGCTGTGAGCCAGGCGCAGGGTCCTTGGAGGTGAGGCTGGTACTGAGATGCTCTCAATACAGTCCTGTCCTGCTGGAGCTGGGGGAGCTTGGGGAGTTAGTCCCACTCGCAGCCGGGTAGGATCTGAGCCTTGAGTCCCATCACTTCTTTGCACAGCCCCACCCTGGTGAATAATGTCAGTTGCCTGGGGAGCTGGGACTCACTGGGTCTCTGATGAGTTGGGGGAGGCATAAGTGGGCGGAGACAAGGAAGGACAAAGACTCAGCCACATGGGCCGTATAAATGGTTAAATCGCTGGCAATAAGTGCCACCCCAAGTCCTCCAGGGCACTTTGCTCATCTGACTCTTAGTCGCCCCCTTTGGGCTCTGGGCCAGGGCGGGACTCTGGCTCACCCCACCCTGGCCGGCCACAGCAATAATTAACCCTATGGACTCAGCACTTAAAGATCCAAATCACAGAGAGAAGCAATCACCGATGCCTTGGGAGGGGGGAACTCCAGAGGCCCCAGGAGAGTATCCTTGTATTTCTAGCTTCACCTTGCCCTACCATCCCTGCCTGGCTGGCCCATTCAGGGAGTGTGAGAAAGCCCACTTGACTCTAACTTAGACGATATCTTCTCCTCCTCCATCATCTGATTCTTGTTGATGTTTTTCGAGGCAGGGCTTCTCTGTGTAGCCCTGGCTGTCTTGGAACTCACTATGTAGACCAGGCTGACCTTGAACTCAGAGATCCACCTGCCTCTGCCTCCTGAGTGCTGAGACTAAAGGTGTGTGCCAGTCATGGGTGGAAGTAGCTTGTGCCATTTCTAGGCCCAAAGTTCAGACTGCCTTTCCACTCTCCCTTCTGCTATGTGTAGATTATAGTGGCCCGGTGTTGGGGATCTAGTAACTGAAGGGTGAAAGGGCACCTGTTCTATAGCCCAGTGTCCAAGCCAAACTGCCATTGTCACGAGTTCAGCTGGGGCTCTTTGTAAAAGATCACCACACCTGGGTTTGTTGAATATTTATATTTTCATATGGAAGGAAGGGGGGGGGCAGGAAGAGTCATGGGACCCTCACCTGAGTGTCCAGTCTCCCCTCCAAGCCATTAGGATGCAACAGTGCCCTAATTGTTTGGGGCCCTGGGGATGGAGTATAGAGGCTGGAGAAAGAAGAAGGCTCTGTGTGCACAGCCATCATTCATGCTGGGTACCAGCTCCCTATTGCAGCTGCTTTAGAGTTGGTTCCCTGGAACACTCACCCATGCTTTGTAAGTACGTCTGACAAACTCATTGGTTCCTTAGGGTAAGCTTTGATGGATTTTACTTTTAATTTGTCATTGGAAGCTTATAAGGAAGCAGGTAGATGTTACCTATAGGGAAACCCTCAACCAGGAACCAAGGAGAAAATTCTCCCAACAGGACCTAGAATTCCTTCCCTTAGAGGAGGGTCAGTTGATTCATATCTTACTGTTGTGTAAAAAAAAGATTGCTCTGTATTGCATTTTTAGCCACTGAGATGTTGGGGGTGTTTTTTGTGACAGTTTGTGTACTCACTAATACAGACAGACCACACGCACATACACACACACACACACACACACACACACACACACATCTATCTTGATTCCTACAATTGCATCACAGAGGCTTATACACTGCCAAGCAGTGTGTGACCACTGAGACTTAAAGCTAGCAAGCACATGGCATGAGGTCCAAGGACATCAATACCGGAAGCTACAATACAGTAAATATTCAATAAAATGGGTTGGATGAACTGTGCAGTGGTGGTGCACACCTTTAATCTCAGCCCTCAGGAGGCAGAGGCAGGCAGACTTTTGTGAGTTTGAGGCCAATGTCATTCTATAGAGTGAGTTCCAGGACAGCCAGAGCTACACAGAGAAACTCTGTCTCAGGGACAGGGGTGGGGGACCAAAGTAATGGGTTTGAATGAACATGGAAAGTCAGACTGAACCGAGACTTTCTCAGAGGCCCTGATGAAAAGAGAAAGGGACCCCTGATGAAAAGAGAAGAGAAAGAGACTGCTGGTTCTGTGTTCTTGTGCAGAAGTGGAATTGGCAAGGCCAGTCTGGGGCTGGATCCAGCCAGTGTCTTGAAGACGTTAAGGCTGACATTTCTCAGGACCTTCCCTTCCCTGCTGGGCTGTGCTTATCCGTCCTGAGTCAGCTGTGTCTGTCCTGAGTCAGCTGTGTCTGAAAGCCCTGTGTTTTCTTTGCCAGCAATGTCCGATTTGATTCTCTGCTGACCTTGGACAGTTCCCTTGCAAGCGGTACACAAGTAGTAACTTGCTTGGTATAAGTCATCAGCTTATGCAAGAATGCCTGGTCCCAGCTATTGCTTTTGTCTTTTTTATTTCTCATTTTCTACATTCCTCAATTTCTGGTCCTCCCACTCAACATCTTCCACACAGGAGGACCCTTAGTCCTGCGAGTTTGGGTCAAATGAGCAAAACGCATATGTGGAAGAGCTTTTGTATATTGATGGCTGAAGTCTTAGAAGTCCAGAGGATGGGTGGGTGTACAACAATTATCCTGAGAATAAATATCTAGAGGTGAGAGTGGTCAGGTCCTGTCCATGAGTCAGAGGTCAGTGAGGGGTCACTGTGACCCAAAGGAAATGTGACTGGAGGTGAAACCACCACTACAGCCTGAGGTCCAGGGAACCTTATGTTTATGAAAAGTATTGACAGACAAGACTGGGAATGTAGCTTCAGTAGCAGAACACTGACCTGGCCTAGCCCCCAAACCCAGGGAGGCCCTGGGTTCAATTCCCAATACTTCAAGAAGAATCAAGTTGGGGTGGAGTGGCCAGCAAATATCTGTAGTTTACACATTTAGTTCAGTATAAATAGGAGTAGAATAAGAAAAACCTCCTTTGGTATTTGTCCTTGTTTGCTTTCTGTTGCTGTGTTAAAACACTGAAAAAACTAACTTGGGTGGGGGAGGGTTTATTTGGTTGAAACTTCCACATGACAGTCCACTTCTGAGGGAAGTCAGGACAGGAACTCAAGCAGGAGGAACTGAGGCAGAGGTCATGGAGAAATGCTGCTTACCGGCTCGATTCCCTTGGGTCACTCAGTCTGTGTTTTCTTACACGACCAGACCCATCTGCCTAAGGGATGGCAATGCCCACGGTGGACTGGGTCATTTTTCACATCAATCAGTAATCAAGAAAATGACCCCAAAACATTCCCACAGGAGGCAAGTCCATCAGATCGGCATAATATTAATCTTACCTTTTTATTCTTAGTTTTTGGTGTGTTTGATAATGCCGAGGCTCAGAGAGATTAAGTATCTTCTGGATATAATAACTTTTATTCCATTTGACACTTCTGAGGCCAAACAACTAGTGAGTATGCTTGATGTCAAAGCCCAGTTACGCTTGTCACTTACACTGAGAATTGTGAAGACAGGTTGAAGAGTTCTGAAGGGGCAGAAGCAAGCCACGGACAGGCATGGTCATACTTGGCTCTGGCTGTCTCTAGTATAGCCACAGGCCAGGAGCCCATTCTAATAAGAGGTACACAAACCTGCTTGAGAATCTTAACTGGGCCCTTCAGGCCTGTCATGAGGAGTCAGAGACATAGTCTAGATTGGCATGGGCTTGTGGCCAAGCCCCAAAGCTACTCAGTTCAGGCTTATGCCCACCCTCCTCACCTTTACGAACAGAGCCAAAGGCAGGAAGGGGAGCAGAGGGCCGAGAAGACAGAATAGCGTGGCAGAATGGGATGGCAAGAGGCTGTACCTTCACTCCAGCAGCAGATGCTGGGGTCAAGCCAACCTCTTAGTCATCCACACATGACCAGCTGCCAGCACCCACAGCAATGGAGTCTAGGTGCCCTGTTAGCCATGCTTCATTGAACCAAACTGTCAAATTCTACCTCTGATATGAAGTGTAAAAGAACTTTATTTATTTATTTTCTTTTGGTTTTTCAAGACAGGGTTTCTCTGGGTAGCCTTGGCTGTCCTACAGCTCTATAGACCAGGCTGGCCTCCAACTGAGAGGTCTGCCTGCCTCTGCCTCCTGAGTGCTGAGACTAAAGGTGTGCGCCACCATGACTGCCCAGCAAGAACTTTATTGATTGATTGATCTTAGTGTTTATTCCATTTGATTAATAGGCTCAGTATCCTCTCTCTCATCTGACACCCCAATAGCAGGGATTAAACTCAGGGCCTCATCAATATTAGGCAACTACTTTCCCACTGAGTTATGTCCCCCACCCTAAAAACTTTATTTTTAAGATATGTTTTCCAGCCGGGTGGTGGTGGCGCACGCCTTTAATCCCAGCACTTGGGAGGCAGAGGCAGGCGGATCTTTGTGAGTTCGAGGCCAGCCTGGTCTACAAAGCGAGTCCAGGACAGCCAGAGATATTCAGAGAAACCCTGTCTCGAAAAACCAAAAAAAAAAAAAAAAGATATGTTTTCCATTTTAAAAGATTTATTTATTTTATTTTGTGTATATAGGCATTTGGCTGCGCACATGTATGAGCAAGCATGAGCATGTGTGTGCATGCGAGAGTGTGCATGAGTGCGTGTGTGTGTGTGTGTGTGTGTGTGTGTGTGTGTGTGTGTGTGTTACCTTTGGAGTTCAGAAAAGATCATCAGATCTCCTGGATGTATTTTTAACCTGGACATATTTATAACCAGTGAATATATATTTAACCTTCTACAAAACTGCCATTGGGTTAATGGAATATCTGTAATTCTGACACTTGAGAGGCTGAGGCAGGAAGAATGTGAATTTCGAGGACAGCCTCAGCTACATGGTAAGACCCTGTCTCAACAAACAGAGGGATAGCCGGGCGGTGGTGGCGCACGCCTTTAATCCCAGCACTTGGGAGGCAGAGGCAGGCGGATCTTTGTGAGTTCGAGGCCAGCCTGGTCTATAAAGTGAGTCCAGGACAGCCAGGGCTACACAGAGAAACCTTGTCTCAAAAAACCAAAAAAAAAAAAAAAAAAAAAACAAAACCGAGGGATAGGGTTATTATAGTCCAGTGATAGGCTTGCTTAGCAGGTGCAAGGCCCAGGTTTGGATCTCGAACCACAACAAAACAGAATAACACCAAAATCCCTGCCAAACTCTTTTCTGAAGAGGTCGTATCACTAAGCACTTTGGTAGTCCAGTTGCTGTGTATCTTCTCCAGTACTGAAGTTTGTCATTCATTTTAGGTACACTCCTGGAATCTTAGCTTGCATTTTCCTAGACTGCTGATCTAAAGCCTGCTTTCATGCATCTCCCGGTCATTTATGTATTTGCTTTGGTTCACCAACCGTTCACATCTCCTTTGTCTCAGTGTATCCTACAGCCTCTGCCTCTGCCAGCTACATGCCCACGGTACCTTTTTGTTTGGATGTCTTGAAACATTCTCTAGATTTGTCTTTGTCTCTTTCTTATATAGACGAGCCTTCCTAAACATATCACACAATTCCCTCCCCTGGCTAAATCCTGTGGTGCCTCCTGTAGCCTCCGGGGATAAGCCCCAAAGTCTCTGCCTGCCATTCAAGATATCTCCAGCCCCTGGTATTTTCTCTCCTGCTGTTCATTGCCTTGTTCTGCTCTTGCCCCCTGCCTTGAGAATGTAGAATACCTTGTTCCCTTTCGTGGGTCAAGGCTGTTCAAACCAACTCTACCAGTCTCCAGAGAGCTATTGGCCAGCTCCAGCTCACATGTGTTCTCTAAGCTCCTCTTTAATTTTTTAAAAAAAAATTTATTTTAAGGCTGGAGAGATAGCTCAGAGGTTAAAAGCACTGGCTGCTCTTCCAGAGGCCCTGAGTTCAGTTCCCAACAACCACATGGTGGCTCACAACCATCCACGACGTGCTCTGATGCCCTCTTCTGGTTGCAAGTGCACATGAAGATAGAGCACTCATCTACATAAAATAAATAAATACATCTGTAAAAAATGTTCAAACAATTTTATTTTATGTCTGTGAGTGTTTTGCCTCCATGCATGTGTGTGCACCAACATGTGTGTGCACCACATGTGTGTCTGGTGCCAGTAGCACCCAGAAGAGGGCGTCAGAACCCCTGGAAACTGGAGTCACAAAGGGGTGTGAGCTGTCATGTGGGTTCTGGGAACCAAACTGGTTCTCTGGAAGACTAGCAAGTGCTGAGCCATCTCTCTAGCCCCCTCCTCCAAGCTCTCCTGACACCTTCTCAGCCCTTTCCCCTTTCGTTTATTAGTAAGGATGCCAGGGTAGCTGGGGGTTGGCAGTAGCTTTGCAGCACCAGGAACTTGATCCTATGTATGGCAAGATCCTCCCCCCAATTAATTCAATATTACTACTCTCACACTTCTAAAAATTATACATCTTCCTCCCTAAAAATCCTAGACTGGTGGTGGGGACTCCAGGTAGGACATAGGGAAGAAGAAGGGTAGCACCCTTTCTTTGTCTAAGACCATGCGCCAACAAAAGAGAACTGGACTTGGAGCTCAATCATTCAGTTAACTGTGGGGTTTGGCACAGATCGGTTAATTTCTCTGACCCTTCCTTAATTGAAGGAACAGGATTCTTCTTCTTCTTCTTCTTCTCCTCCTCCTCCTCCTTCTTTCTTCTTCCTAGGGTTAAGAGCCAGAGAGATGACTCTGGTTGAGAGCACTCCAGGGGAATCCAGCGCCCTCTTTTGGGCTCCTCAAGCACCAGGCATTCACCCGGTATGGAAACACACATGCAGGCAAAACACTCATACACATGGAGTCCCGGGATCGCACAAAGAATGGGAGACAAATCGCCAATGTCCAGGCAAAACAGAAGCAACCTTTATTAGCTCTCTTGGAGCGAATACCAGCAAGCCAGGGTCACAGGCAGACTCAGGAGCTGACGCTGCGACCCCGATGAGAGGGTTACAGCAGCGCCTTTTAAAGCAAAGAACCACAAACAGGTTTATAGCTCATATTCTGGGGTGGGGCGCATCCTTTAACCTGATTGGTCGAGGAGGAGGTCATGGGTGGATGGGAGTCCTCGAGACTACTATTTTTGGGCAGGGGGGTAGGATAACGCAGAAAAACAAGACGTTGACTCAAGCCTAGGGGTAATTTTGTATTTCTTAGCCAAATAGCTGTATGCTGACTAGGTGGCCCGTGTTTTGTGGTTTTTCCAAGAAGAATTATAGTCACATAAAGGCCAAAGACAAAATGAAGCCTAAAAACAAAATGGAACAACTTTGGTTTATGTAGCCTCTTCATATATAAAATAAAAAGTAAATCTTAAAAACAAACAGACAAGGACCCGTGAGGTGGCTCTGTGTGTACGCACCCCCACTCACTGGTTGCCAAGGCTGATGGCCCAAGCTTGACCCCTGGCTGGTTGGTGGCCGCAGGATCAGCACTGACAGCTGAGGTTCTCAAGTCTCAGGCTTGTTCCAGGCCCTGCATTCAGACCTGGCTGGCCCCAGCGCAACTGTAGAGACATTCCAGCAGGGTGCCCACCGGCCCTAGTGGTGACCTCTTGACCTGTGTTCTCCACCAACTATCTGTCCCTTCCCCTCATCCAGTAGGCCACTTCTGCTAAAGCCACATTCAGAGTGGACTCCCTCCCCGCAAGACATACACACACTCCCTATCTGCAAAGTGAGCCCCTGGGTTTTCTGCTTCGGCAACCCAGAAATATTCATGTCCCAGGTACCAAAGATGAAAATGCTTGTTACAAGGAAGGTCCTGAGGTAGTCACAGTAAAGGTGCCTGCTGCTAAGCCTAATGACCTGGGCTCGGTCCCCAGGACCCACATGGTGGAAGATGAGAGCAACTCCCACAAGTTGTTCTCTGAACTCCACGTGGACCCTGTTGCACATTAACACACGCAGATTAATAATTTCATGGACTAAAATTTAAAAAGAGAAATACTCGGGTTCTGGGCTAAGAACGTAGAACAAACCCCAAGGTGGAGACTGAGAAGAGGTGGTTGAACAGCTGAAGCCTTCGCCGGTCTCTTCTTTTCCCCCAGCCGTGTTCCCTCCATTCCAGGTCCTTGACTCAGGATCATCCCTCCTCCCGGTGCATCGCCCTGGCTCCTCCCTCCCCAGGCTGCTTTGGTGCACCGGGTGGGCAAGGAGGCTGTATCTAGGCCCCGCCTAGGTCACGGGTCACGGCTGCGTGCAGCAGAAGGTACGCCGCGCCTCACTCGGCGACCTCGGGCGAGCGGATGGTGCCCTAGCCTGGCGCGGGACTCCGCTCCCCATTCCCGCACGTTTTGCCTTCTTTCTGGGGCAGCCGCGCACACCCGAGTCCTCCGGTCCTCCTTGCCGGTCACCGGCCCGGTGTGTCCGGGCAGTCCATGGAGCCCGCTCACAGCGCAACCCCGGGGGACAGCGCTGCTGAGGAACTGCTAAGAGAGCTGGAGCGGCAGGTGCAGGATGTGGTGCGGGCGAGCTCGTGGTGGGAGCGCCACGGTGTGGACTGCGCCATCCTCGCTCTCAGCCTGCTCGCCTTGCCCGCCGGTGAGACAGAGGCACGGGCTGCTGATGGGGGTGGCGCAGGCTGGAAGGGAACCTCAGGACTCCAGGATCCTGGATCCCACCTCAGTCTCCAAAGTCTAGTTGGGGGTGTCCCCACCCTATGTCCCGCTGGAGGTGGGAGAACGTCCGATGCTTGGAAGTGGTGGAGGGAAAGTTGCACAAGGAGTCCTGGATGGGTGGGGAAGGGGATGGTGACATGTGGAGAAGGGGAAAGCATGGTCTACGGGGACCAGGGACGCCAGATATGGGCTGAGTGGGACTGGGAAGCAGTCTGAACCTTTCGAGAGCACTCTAAGGGCTCTGTGATGTTCAGTTCCCATCTCTGCTAGGGCTGGGCCTCGGGAGGCTGATCTGGCAGAATGAGAACAGCAGAATATCCTTGGGAAGCCCAAGAGAGATCTTTTGTGTCCCATATCCACCCCTCTCAGGCCCTGGATGTTGGCCCTCTTTGGCTTGGGATTTGGGGAAGTGTGTGTATGTGGGTCTGGGCCCATATTTTTAAAAGATGGTGAAAGATTCTGCTCCCTGGTCCCTCCTTTTTGCAGGGTTCCTGTGCCTGCGCTTCCATAATGTTCTGGCCTTTGCCACTGGCATCACAGTCTTGGGTGTGTGCCATTATACACTCACGGTCAAGGGCAGTCACCTGGCCACTCACAGTGCCCTCACACAGTCCAAACGTTGGAGCAAGATCTTGATGATTTTCTTTTTGGAGGTGAGCCTGGCAGAGGTGGGGCAGTTGCTGGTTATCCCTGTGGGTCCATCCGCAAGGGCAGGCAACTACTGCAGTGGATAGGTAGATCCAAGTGTGCTGTGTGCAATACAATTCGTGTGTATGTGCCTGTGTGTTCCTCCAAGTCCTTGAGAGGAAGTTAGCATTAGTGAGAGAAGTCCTACATCCTACAAATGCTTACATGCTGCCTGTGACAATGACCTTGCCTTATATTGTGATAATCTTCATTGGTTGAGTGACAGAAACATTTCTCACATCACAGTCCCTGTCTCTGGACACCTTTAGTTTTCTTCTTACCTCTCTGTAGCACTAGGCCAAGGCGGGCAGAGTTTTTTCTTACTTCTGGGATGAGCAAAACTGGTCAGTCCTGCTCCGGGGCTGTGTTGCCTCATAGAAGCCTCTGGATTCTGCAATCAGGGCTTATTATTTGAAGGGCGGGCAGAGGGGGAGGGGCCCGGTGCCGCAGCAGCACTCCAGCCCACGGCCTGTTCCTCTCACACCTACTGATGGCTGAGCCACCTTGAGAAGCTCCTTGCTCCTTATCTGTGGGGTGTGAGTGTGTGTGTGCAACTGCCTGTCTATGTATGCACTTCATGCATACAGTGCCCATGAAGGCCAGAAGAGGGCATCAGATCCTTGGAAACTGGAGTTACAGGTGTCTGTGAGCTATCCAACATGGGTGCTTGGGATGGAACCCAGGGCTTCTGGAAAAGCAGCAGTTGCTCTCAACTGTTGAGTCATATCATCTGTCCCCTAAATCATGTAACTTCTTATACAACTTTATGGACACACACACACACACACACACATCATCATCATCATCATCACCTTAGTCAAGGTTCTATTGCTGTGAAGAGACACCGTGACCACAGGAACTCATTTAATTATAAAGGAAAACGTTTAATTGGGGCTGGTTTACAATTCAGAGGTTTACTCTAATATTGTCATGGCGTGCAGGCAGACATGGTGCTAGAGAGGTAGCTGAGGGTTCTATATCTGGACGGGTAGGAACCAGGGAGAGCGAGGAAGGGAGGGAGGTAGAGAGAGAGAGACTTGAGCTTCTGAAACCTCAAAGCTCGTCGCCAGTGACACACTCCTCCAATAAGGCCACACTTCTTCATAGTGCCACTCCCTATTAGCCTATGGGGCCATTTTCACTCAGAGCACCACACACACATACATATTTACACACACACACACACACACACACACACACACACACACACACACACA
>CAJQZJ010004796.1:4190810-4250019 GCA_907164525.1 Lophiomys imhausi | reverse complement strand
ACACACACACACACACACACACACACACACACACACACACACACACACACACTTTGATATACCACATCGGTTGAGCATTGGGAATATTCTTGCCTAGCATTCCCTGTCCTCTTCTTTCCCATCATGCCTTCTTACCAGCACAGGTTTCTGAAGGGCTAAGGACATGAGGAATCCACAGGCTGCTGATTCCTAGGGTCAGGTTTTTTGTTTGTTTGTTTGGTTTTTGGTTTTTCAAGACAGGGTTTCTCTGTGTAACAGCCCTGGCAGTCCTGGACTCGCTTTGTAGACCAGGATAGTCTTGAACTCACAGAGATCCGCCTCTGCCTCCCAAGTGCTTGGATTAAAGGCATGCGCCACCATGCCCGGCTATCCTAGGGTCAGTTTTAAGATACTTTACCTTTCCAGGAAAACTCTGGTTCAGCCCAGACCCAGAGGCACAGGGTCTGTAACCTGCCAGGAGAGGCAGGGGTGATGGCCATTATCTGTATGAACAGTGTCCTAAAGCTGGGACTCAGAGCATAGTTTTGCTTGGCATTCTAAAGTGCTGCTGAGTGCTAGGAGCCTGTGGCAGCTAGGGAACAGTAAGTGCTAGCAATCATAAATTAACCAACTGCAAGAGGTTTATTGTGGGGAGGTTACTCTGAGGCATTTTTTTTTTTTTTTGTTTTTAGAGACAGGGTTTCTCTGTATAACAAGCTCTGGCTGTCCTGGACTCGCTTTGTAGACCAGGCTGGCCTCGAACTCACAGAGATCCGCCTGCCTCTGCCTCCCAAGTGCTGGGATTAAAGGCATGCCCCACCACCGCTCAGCCTCTGAGGCATTCTTCACAGGTTCGTAATAACTGATGCCGGTAAGTGTGAGGGCTTCTGACTTTGACTGCCTGGGGGACAGGTGAGCTGTCTTATGTGCTGAGTGGGGGGCAAGGATCTGAGACCCTGCCATTGAAATGTCTTCCTACCCTGCTTGGTGGCCCCTTCAGAACCCTAGTGCAGTGACCTGTGGAACCCAGATAGCCTTAAGGGTTGAGTTCTGTTTGTTGCGCACAGCTTTGCTCTATGTGAACTCTGGTCCAATGGCTTCATCTTTGCTGCTTTCTTCTACCCAAGTTCTTAGCAGCTCTTCCATTAGTATGTGTTAACCCTGACCTTGCATTCCACTTGGGGACAAGGTCTACGGGAAAGTTAACTAATGGGGTGTGTGTGTGTCTGTGGCCTTTGTGGCTGGGGAGGAAAGGCTTGGGTTCTCCTCTCAGGTGTCACTCATGGTTGGCTGTGCTGAGTGGACTTTGGTGAGCTACGGGCAGGGCAGCAGTTTTGTCAGTCATGTTCTCCAAGTAGCCTAGTCAGGGAGGCATCACTATTTTCCAATCTTAGGGCATAACTCTGGCTCCTCTCTAGGACTGGTTCCCACATGGGGGGAGTGTGCGTCAGCCCCACAAGCTGGCATGTATGGAGCAGCAGTATCTTTGTAACCTTGTGCCTTGATTGGAGTCCCAGGCCCAGTAGTTGCTCTGACTTTGAGCAATTCGGTTAATTCTACATCTGGGGTTAGTTTCTGCATGGAACACACAAGCATGAAACTCTGCCTCGTAATTAACCCTCCAAGGGCATTGGATGAGACGGTGCAGACTTTCCAGGCCTTCCATGAACCATTCTGTTGCTTTGTGTTGTCTACCCGGTGGGAACACATTGCCAGCTGCTGTGGCAGCTCGGGCTGCTTTTCATAGTGCTTGTTTTGTTGTTTGTGTTTGTTATCTGAGAGGCTGCAGAGCCTAGCAGGGAAGTGCAGGTGTTGGTATTGGTTTACCTGGCACAGAGGACAGGCTCTTGTGTCCTGGGAGCCTCAGAGGGGGCACAGGACCCTTCCAGGATCCCTGGCTCTCACTTCTAATCCTTCTGTCTCCTCCTTTTCATCCTTCTCCTGTCACCTTGACCTCTGGAGACACCATCATATAGAATATCTGGTCTTAGGCCCTGGGGTCCTAAGGGATTCTACAGAGACTGCAGCTCCAAGCATCAGCTAAGTGAGTCCCTCTGTTTTTCTTTGGTTTTGTGTTTGATAGTATTGTCTTGGGGCCTGCTGGATGTGAGCTGGTGTGGGACCAGGTTCTCTCTGATCCAGTAGCTCTGGAGAGCTGGAGTAGACAGGATAGAATAGAGCTACCACTCTTGGCTGTATTCAAAATCATGTACTCCTACCCACACTAGATGAGTTTTCTCTGAAGACCCTTTTCTGGCCTATGTGAGGAAGTTCCTACTCTGCCTTACCCAGCAAGCATTCTCTATCCCGGTTATTCCCCAGACTGCTATGCATATCCTTGGAGTTGGGCAGGGAAGGATGTTGCGCTAGGATGATCACCAGAAGGCTGGGGCCAAGGTAGAATGGGCAGGCCACCATGGCTTAAGTCCTGCATTTGAGAAGGATTAACCTCTGACAGGCCTTTAGTGTCACAGCCAAGGATGTTCCCCTGAACGGGCAGGAACCAGCTATACCAGTCATGAAGCTCTTTACACATTATGGCACAGAAACATCACTCCAACACCTCAGACAGGGAGATGGCGGCTACATAGGCCCAGCTCCCTCTTTCCCCTAAGAACCCTCTTGCTGATTCCCAGGAAATAGGCAGTCCCTTCTCAGCTCCGAGTGGTGGGGCCTAAGCAGTTGGTTTGTCAAAACAATCAGATAAATTTGAGCTTCAAATAAGCCACCGGTGGTTTTCTTTTTTTTGTAATTTTTAAATAAATATACCCCACCTATGGCATGCATGTCACCACGGTTTGGTTTTCACATACCCAAAGGGAAATGCAAGTGCTGGACTATGAGTCCTTGGGATGCTGGATGTGAACAGAGGTATGCCCCAGTCACTCTTAGATAATGGTGAGGGCTACAAAAGAGAACCCTTTGAGTTTTGTCCTGGCAGCAGTGGACTTGCTTGGGCCAGAATGAACCATACAATGGAGTTCTGTATCTTTCAGACCTATCCCTGGTATTCCCATAGGCCTAGCATGGAGCCCCCTACATCCTCAGGTGCTGCCGGATGCTTAAGTGGACAAACGACCGCGTTGAAAACAAAAAACAAATGAGTGAGAGTTTTGAGGGCTCTGGAGCTTAAATGATGGACTGTTGAGAGGAGCCCATACTCACTCACACTGCTCTCAGTGTATCTTGGGTATTCAGGGTGTGACTGCCACAGGGACAGAGCTCTTGAGTCTTCCCCAAAGCTCCCACTGCAGATGTTGGTGAGGGATATTAAGAAGCAGCACCAGGGGCTGGAGAGATGGCTCAGCGGTTAAGAGCACTGGCTGTCCTTCCAAAGGACCCAGGTTCAAATCCTAGCACCCACATGGGAGTTTGAAACTGTCTGTAATGGCCAGGGTTGGTGGTGCATGCCTTTAATCCTAGCACTCGGGAGGCAGAGGCAGGCAGATCTCTGTGAGTTCAAGGCCAGCCTGGTCTACAGAGTTTCAGGGTTGCCAGAGGTACAAAGAATCCCTGTCTCAAAAAACAAAACAAAACAAAAACAAAAGAAGAAGCAGTACCAACTTTGAAGGTTCTGGAACTTTCTCTGGGTCAGGATGAGAAAACTTGGGTAAGACTTGTAAATGGCCCTTTACAGCTGGGTGTGGTAGCATGGACCAGTAATCCCAGCACTAAGGAGGCCAAGGCAGGAAGACTTAGAGTCCCAGGTGAGCCTAGACTACATAGCCAGACCCTATCTCAAACTATGACAACAAAAAAGAAGGCAATTATAGAAGAAAAAACAAAAACAACCCATTTTACAAGTAACTCAGTAACATGTGCTCATTTCCCATTGTTCTTGGGTGGGTAAGTAATGGGCACACAAAACATACTTTCACCTTCCTCTTCTCCCCTCCAGGTCACTCCCTTCTCTATCAAGAGAGAGCATCTAAATGGATTGAGGGGCTGATGGGGTTACGTGCTCTTGGTGTTCTTATAGATGTCAGTTCTCCGCACTTAGGTTGGGTGGCTTACAACTGCCTTGTAACTCCAGCTCCAGGGGATCTGATGCCCCTTTCTGGCCTCGGTGGATACTTGGGCATAAGTGCATATTCACACATGGACACACACACACAAGGGGGACCTAGAAATCTAGTTATGAAATAGTGTAAGGTCAGTTCTTATTCAAAGAAAAGGGCAGAATCACTCATTGGCTCTGCAAGTGAGTGAGTACCAAGTCATAACTCACATCACACAAGTCACACCCAAGGGTCTGGGCTTGTGCCTGGGACTTTGCTGAGAAGCCTCTAGTTACCTGAGGGGACCCATCTCCAGATACACAGTCCTGGTCAGGCTCCAGGCTGGTTCTGGCATTGACTTTCTGTCTTAGTTTGGGTTTTGTTGCTGTGAGGAGACACCATGACCAAGGCAACTCTTACAAAGGAAAACATTTACTTGGGACTGGCTTACAGCGTCCAAGCAGACATGGTGCTGGAGAAGGAGCTGAGAGTTTTACATCTTGATCCACAGGCAGTAGGGGGAGACTGAGCATATAAGACCTTCCTCCAGCAAGGCAACACCTCCTAATAGTGCCATTCCCTATAGGCCAAGCATTCCAACACATGAGTCTGTGGGGGCCATACTATTGAAGCCAGCCCACTCTCCAAAGACAGTTACTACTGGTCTGAAGGGAGAGAGGGAGCTGGTGCCACAGAGATGGCTCAGAAAGTAAAAGCATTCACTATACAATCCTGGTGACCCGAGTTTGATCCCTGGGACCTTCATAAACATGGAAGGAGAGAACCTGACTCCACAAAGTTGTTCTCTGACCTCTACACGTGCATCATGGTATTCATGTGCACCCCCTACTAATTAATTAATAAAACAAATAAGAGGAATTAGTTTCTTACATTACTTCGGACACCCCTAGGGTATAAAACATACACTGGTGGGCCAGTGGGTAAGGCAGGCCTGGCTCTGGGACCTGGTGCTCAGGGCACACCCCTGGAGTCTACCCACCTCCCAGCAGCTGGTCCTGGGAAGCTTCCCCTTCTCCTGGAAATAGGAAAGCATCCTCACTCAAGTCAGCAAAGTCCTCTGGCCTGGATAAAACGCTTGAAGCCTTATATCTGCATGTTCCTCTCCATATATTTGCATAGGAAACAGCCTAGCACCTCTTTTGCATTCAGAATGATTGCTCCCCTTGGAGTCAGAGTCAGAGAGTGGCACTGGACAATCCCAGGCGGAGCCATGCCAGAAAGAGTTGCTCTAGGGAGATATTGGCTGATTGCACACTAGTGCCCCATGCCCCTCCAACCTGTATTGTGAGCCCTTCAGGAAGTGACCTCCATGCACTCTCAAGCCACCCTCAAATCCTGGAAACATTTCCTTGCTGCTCTGAGCTCAGGTTGCCAAGCAGTGGCATGAAGGCACAGCTGTTTCCTAGGCACACACACAAAATTGTGGCAGATTCCAGCTTTACCTGCATTGGCAGCCTCTGAGGTTTGAGAAGTTGCCTGGCTGTTGGCCAGTGGAGGCGTGGTAATCCAGGGATCCAACCTCATTGTCCTTAGGTGCTCTGCAGAGCCCCACCAGGTAGATGGCAGTGTGTTGTCCATCTGGGTTCACAGATGCTTGATGACCGGCAAGGTTGATTAGCTGTGGATGTGGGGTAGGAGAGCTCCAGGAGTGACAGGGTTTGGGAAGGGTGGAAGTGTTCTTGATGCTCCTTGGCTTCTGCTTCATTCGGTTGTGTCCAAGGGACCCAGTGGCCTTTTGGCTCTCCTCTAGGTATGCACAGCTTTTCCTGCAGAGTTCGGTAGGTTCAACCACGTCAACATGCACCATGGTTACACCAACGTGGTGGGTCTGGGAGACTCGAGCACATGGAAGCTGCCTTGCCTCAACCGCTATGTCTACATGTTCCTTGCACCACTGCTCATCCCCGTCTTAACTCCACTGGTAGCTCTTGGTGAGTGCTGGATTTGAGTGTCCTGAAAAGACCCGACAGCCCCTTTCCTTCCTTCCTGGCTTGGTGGACCCTGCTTGTGAAGAGAGCTGGGAGCCGTGAGTCAAGACTGTCAATGGCGGCCGGTCATGGGGGAAAGAACCCCGACCTGGTCCAGGTCTATTCTCTACTTACCGGCTGGTGACTGTGTGTGGGTAATTTGACCTGCCTGCCTCAGGTTCTTCACTTGTTCAAGGATAGTGGGAAAGCATAAGGAGACCACAGATGTAAGAGAGCGTTTATAAAGGCTGGAGAGATAGCTTCCTGCTGTCCCAGAGGCCCAGACTTCAACTCCTAGCATCCATGCTGGGTTGCTCATAACCCAGCTTCCAGCTTCAGGGGGAATCCATCAACACCTCAGGCTTCCATAGGCACCAACACTTACACACACACACATACACACACACACATACACACAACCATAATTATAAAATCTTAGAGAGATTGTGTATGGGGGGGCACTTTGTAGATGTCCATACAAACCACACTGCAGGCTATAATTGTTGCTATCTGTCCAGGGGTAGAACAGGGGTTTGGAGCAAGGTGCTTGATACTTCCACTTCCTCATCCATGCAAAAGGCAGACATCCTTTTCATGTGGTCTGGGTTTACTGAACACGCCTAGAACACCCCTCAACCTTAACACTCCCGCCTGCTCAGGATGGTTCCCCTTGCATTACTTCTTGTCTCTCTCACAGAGCGTTTGAGAAAGGAGGAGCTGGGGATGGCACTGAGGACACTGGGCTTCATTTCCTTGGGCCTTTATTCTCAGTACTGGCTGTTCCTGAATGTGTCAGGCTTCAGGAGCCCCAGTTCAGCACTAGCCTGCATGCTGCTCACCAGATCCTTGCTGGCCCATCCCTACCTCCACGTCAACATCTTCCAGGTAAGCTCGATGCAGGCAGTGAAGAGGAGCATTTACAAGATTCTGACAGCAGCCTAGACCCAAGGTTTAGAGAGAAAGGTCACCAAAGGAGGCGTCCCCCAATTCCTTCCCCTCCCTTGTCCCTGTGGGTCATCACAGAAAGTTCGGGTTTCAGTGAGGCCTTTGCCTGGTCCTCGACGGAACCTCCCTGCTCTCTTCTCCAATCTAAACCTTACTCATTTAAGGTCAAGTTTTCAAATCCTCTTTTGTTTCATTCAATTAGTCTGTACAAGTACCTTCTCGACTAGGCACCACCCTGGGTCTAGGGTACCTGGAGGTGAACAAGTATTTCAGTTGAAGCTAGACAACTAGATAGGACACAATAAGAAGGTGAAGAAATTAGCCAGATTGTGTTGAGTGCTAGGAGTTGTTCAGAGAGATCTAACAGGGGTCTTTACCCATAGGAGAGCAGGGAGGTCTCCCTATAGAAATGGTACCATAGTTGAACTCCTGGCTGTTCTCAAAGACCCTCCATCTCCTGCCCTGCCCTTGACATTGGCTGGGCCATTACTTTGGTCTAACTGAGCTTCAACACATAAGTGAAAGCATGCCACATGTCACAAGAGCAAGCAGTGAGAGTCACAGACATTTGAACACAAGGGCTCTGAAAAAATGCAAAGGCAAAGCCCTTCGCTGTCAAAGTGGAGGGAGGCCCAGATGTGGGAAAGACTCAGATCACTGCAGACTGGGTTAGCCCTGGAACTGGGCTAGGGCTCCGGTCTTTCATACCTGTAGGGTCCCACGGGCTCCTGCATGCTTGGTGAAGACAGACCTGGGGTTGCCTAAGCTACTGCAGAGTGTGACTCATATGTCTATCCCAGCACATCGGACTGCCTATGTTCTCCCTGGACAAGAAGCCCAGGCGGATCCACATGATGAGCCTGGGGGTGCTAAACCTGCCACGGCAGCCAGTGCTGGACTGGGTATTCGGCCACTCACTCATCAGTTGCCATGTGGAGCACCACCTCTTCCCCTGGCTCTCTGACCACATGTGCCTGAAGGTAGCCAAAGGCTGGGCAGAGGGGTGAGAGGAAGGGCCCATCTGAGGCTGGACAGTGGGAACCTCCAGGCACATCTGAATCCTAAGTCCCCTCAAAGGTCACTCAGGAAGGGAAGTCTGGAGTACAGGTGACAACATGGGTTTTAGATCAGTCACCTGGCTTTCCTTGTAGCAGGTGTGACTTTGAGAAAGTTTACTGAGCCTCAGTTGCCTTGTCTGTACAATGTGAAGGGGCAGGGTTCACCTTGATGGCTTTGAGGATAAAATTAGACTTGAAATGTTTGACCCAAAGAAGATGCTTAACAGAGGGAGGTGTGTTCATTCCTTGGGCTGAGGAGGGTGGGCATGTAGTCAAGAGAGATTGAGGGTGAGGTCATTTCTCTTATGGGGACTGAGAGTGAGAGGCCATTCTTCCCCTCTAGGGTAGGTAAGGTAGAAGGGTACAGAAGGCCTCCCAACAACTCAGGCCCTCACTTTCCCACGCAGGTAATGGTTAGGGTTGGATGAAGGAGAGGCCTGGGGTGGGCAGTCCTGAGACTCAGAGTGCTCTCCTGTGACTCTCTCAGGTGAAGCCCTTGGTATCGAAGTTTCTTCATGACAAGCAGCTGCCCTACAATGAGGACTCATACCTGGCTCGCTTACAGTTGTTCCTCAACCGCTATGAAGAGTTCATGGTGCACACCCCACCCATCACTGAGCTGGTGGGACTGCAGTGAAGGCTGGACCCCCCTCTTCCTAGCCCAGTCCTGGCCCTCCTGCAACACTGGCCCTGGTAGGGGTGGGCATGGGTGGACCTGGAACACGGTGGTCTCAGGCAGACAGTGAAGCACAGCAGGTTGGGCCTGGTATCTTGGGAGTCCCCTGCTGTTTGCTTTTCTGGCATTTGAGTTGGGGTAGAGTGCTGGGAGAAAGAATGAAAGCAATACAGAGGCTGTGCATCCCGATCCACCTAAGCCACAGCTGACTCCATCTCAGGACTCCTCTCTTTGCTGCATCTGAGCCAGGGTAGGGATAAAGGAGCTGGTGACAGGTGAGGTGGGATCCTATGTCCAGGTGGATGGGATACAGAGAGAAGAGCCAGCCTCCTGGTGCCTAGGAGCTATACACTCCTCAGGCTGCTGCTTCCTCCTGTACCTTCTGAGGTTCTAGTATCTAGGGCCCTCTCCCAGTATCAACAGGGTGAGGTCATATTTTAGCAGACATCCTCCCCTCCCCCAGCTCTTCAACTGAAGGTGTTGGAAGATGTCTTTGGGCCCTGTGTTTTCAAATCCTGATTTCTGTACCCAGAGTTCTGGTTGCAGTCTGGACTTTGGCACTGTCATTTTTATGAAGCACCTCCTGTCTCAATGCTGTGTAAACACTGTTCTCCATCACCTTCTGATTGGTTAATAAAGAGCTGAACAGCCAATAGCTGGACAGGAGAGTTAAGGAAGGACTTCTAATCCCAGGGAGAGGGTCTCAGGTGGGGACCAGAGAAAGGAGCCACCATGAAGACATGGATGAAGAAGGGACAGCAAGGGTGAGGCTAAGATGGCAGGTAACAGGAAGCAGGCCAGGCTGGCATAGTCAGGTTAGAATAGCTCAGTTATCTGGCCAGCCATAGTGCCTGCAGTCTTTAATACATATCATAGGTCTTTGTGTGATTATTTGGGAGTTAGGGTGGGCATAGAAAAAAAACTTTGCATTTTACAGATGAAGCCTGTGCCACACTAGGCTCAGCAGCTCCAGAACCCACAGGATCAGTGAGATAAAAGTGAGCGTATTTCCAGGGCAGTGCTTCAGTGGGGAGCAAATGCAGGCACAAAATTGGAGAAAGCACCGCCAGCTTTGCACGTGCCCTTGGCTAGCTCTAGATAACTCCGCTTTGTTCCACGTTTGGGAGGATCCAACCTGGGTGACAGAATTACGGGCCGCTGAGACTCGAGGAGGTGAAGTGGAACTGGGCCAGGGCAGAGAGGGATTTTTAAAAAGGGGGGGGGGGGGGGGGGGTGAGATAGTAGAGCTGAAGACAAGAGCTGGGCTTGGCTGTGGGAGGATTGCAAGCTGGGTGGGGATATAAGGGAGCCAGTGATGCCAAACCTAGGAGGGAACCAACCTGGGGATGACACTGAGATCCAGCCAGACAGGCAACTGAGAGAGGCTGGGAACCACTCAGCCAGAGGATGGAGCAGAGGGTTCATGGAAGGGCCCAGTGGAGACTGAAGGAGGCACAGATGAGGGGAGACCTGCACCAGGCCAGGGCAGTTCGTTCATAACCTAGCCTCTCACCCCAGTCCTATTGGCATTTCTGGTAGGCTGTGCTGAGCACTGGCTTCTACTGACTAGGTGTTGGGAGCCCAAATCAGGACAATCGAAAATGCCTCCTCATATAGCCAGCTGTCTCCAGAGTGACAAAACTGTCCTTGATTGAGAACATGCAAGCCATTCTTCTCAATGCTTAATTGCTTCTTTAGTTAAATAACTGGATGGAACGGTGTTCTGCCCTGAAGATGGGAGGCTAAATGCTAACAAAAGGGAACCCATGGGATGGGAAGACCAGCCTGTTGGAGCCCACCTCTGCCGTGTGATGCACCTTAGGCAGATGCAGCTGTCACTGGGCTGAGGATCCTCTTCCTGTCTTTCCCTAGCAGAGACTTGGGTGGCTTCTCCCTTGGTGTCATGAGCACACAGAGCTCCCCTATGATTTCAGGGAGAGAAGGCTAAAAGGATCATACGAGAGGCAGAATTGGTGAGGTTTTAGTATTTACTCCAATTAAGCATAAACTACAATAAATGCAAATGAACACAGCAATCCCAATTCCAGTAAGTCTTGAACTTAATCGTAACATAGCCACATACTGAACCTGATCCTTAGGCTTACAGTCCACAGGTAAGGGCTCGGATGTGGTTGGTTGTGATAGTGAGAGCTTGACCACGAAGCAGGAAGCAGGCTTGGCTGCATTATCTCTGGTCTGGTCTCTCTCAGGTCTCAGCCTCTCCCGGGTGTCAGTTTCTGGTGGCAGTGGTGCGGTCATTGCCAAGGTGTTGAGGGCTTTCCTCTGATGTTCGGGAATTGTCTGTCAAAGTGGCGACCAGCGGCAATTCACAGTAAACTGTAGGAGCCATGGTGCGGGCTGTTACAATTCTGTGCTCATATTTATTCTCATTTCCTCAGGTAACTCCCTGAGTGGAAACACCTAGTTTTTGGGTTCTGCCAGGGCTGATAAGCAGCTGTTGGTCCCGCGTCAGCTGGCCTCTGACAGCCTTCTGGTTATCTTAAAGCATTACATCATTTCAATGCATTTCATTTTCACTTCAACTTATTTACTAACTACCTAGCAGCCATTTTCGGTGACTGCTTATAGGCTCCTTACTCTTGGGCTCCTTCTGAGCCGAGCCTGGCCTGGCAGTGGCTTCTAGCTGCTGCTGACCCCTAGATGCTCCTCTGTCCCCTTAATTCTGCTCAGAGTTCCTCTTCACTCATTCCTTTGAGTGTCTGTCATCTGCTCCCCACTGGGAGGCTCGCTCACAGCAGTGTGGGGTCCAAGCCATGCTCTTGGAATGGGGTGGGCTTGGCAGTTGCC
Source organism: Lophiomys imhausi (assembly GCA_907164525.1). Lineage (NCBI taxonomy): Eukaryota > Metazoa > Chordata > Mammalia > Rodentia > Muridae > Lophiomys > Lophiomys imhausi. Next base: position 4,238,567 of record CAJQZJ010004796.1, on the reverse strand, counting down.
ACCACACCCTGCTTTGATATGATTATGTTATCGCTGCTCGTGTGAAGTGCACTAGCAGTTCAGAAGGGGCCTCAAGGTCCGAGAGAGTGATTCATCAACTTCAAGTTCTTCCTGTGAAAAATGCAGTGTCAGAAAAGGGTCATGGCAGCATACCGTCAGCTAATGATTAAAACTATCCAAATATATGACCAATGACTCATTGCTATTGATCTGGGCCTGAATGGGGTTCAGACCTGACTATACACATCATGGGCACACCAGGAGCAAGTCACTCAGTTTCTCTGAAATGTGATTATCTGTTAGTCTAAGGATGTGGGCTAGAATACAGAACTAATAATGTTGTTGTGCAATGTGTAAAGATTACCCCCGAGTTACTCTTTCCCATATCTGCTTGCAATCGGGACATGGCATTATGATACTTATTCTGAGAATCTTCTGTTTCAATTTGTGTTAACATTGCTCCCCATTTGTTCTCTGATTTGTCAGTAAAAGCCGATCAGCCAATGACTGAGCAGAGGAGAGAACAGGGCTGGACTTCCGATTCCAGCTAGAGGAGGGGAGAGGAAAGAGAAGGGAGGATTTGGCCATGAGGTGAGGGTCCAGGAGCGACCATGAGAAGACAGGTGGAGTAGAGAGCTTGATCAATACTAAATGCAAGCATCTGAGGGATTTTGGCTGGGAAGTAGCCAGATCAGTTTAGAGGATTAGAGCAGATCAATAGCTGCTCAGTTACTGTGCACTAAAGGTTGGTGAATAAATCAAGTACTCTCTGTCTCAATTATTTGGGAGCTAGCTGGGTTAGAGAGAAAACTTAATTTGTTTAATTTAAAATTTAATTTTTTTAATTAAAAAAATTAACTTTAAAAATTTTTAAAATTGTAATTTAAAAAATTCCTCCAACATAAGAGAAAGCATTAAGAATGCACAAAGTACTTCCAGGGCTCTGCAGAGTCCTGTGATCTAATGTAGAGCAGTAAAAAGGAATGACGACAGTGATGACCACAATCACCACTAACGTTTGCTTACCACAAACACAGATATCTTTTGTTTTGTTTTTATTGCTGTTTTGTTTTTTGAGACAGGGTCTCACTCTATAGCCCTGGCTTGTCTGGAACTCACTTGGTGGGTGGCTGGCCTTGAACTCACAGAGATCTACTTGCTTCTACCTCAGTGATTCTCAATCTTCCTCATGCTGAGACCCTTTAATATAGTTCTTCTTGTTGTCCTGACCCCCGGGGACATGGTGGAGTGCAGGCAGACAAGGTGCTGGAGAGGGGCTGAGAGCTCTGCACTTGGATCCTCAGACAGCAGGAAGGAAGAGTGACACTGGGCCTGGCTTAAGCATCTGAAACCTCAAGGCCCACCCCCAGTGACACACTTCCTCCAACACGGCCACACCTACTCCAACAAAGCCACTCCTCCTAATAGTGCCACTCCCTATGAGCCTATGGGGGTCATTTTCACAAGCCCCTGAGGTTCTACTGACAGTTGATGTTTATGGGGTAGGGTGAGTCACTTTTCTTTAAGGGTGTGGCCCCTGGTAGATCCACCATGCCATGAATATATGGGCAACACAAACTGGATTCAGTGGGTTATTTAAAAAAATGTCATAAAGTGGCAGTTGATGGGCAGACCTAGGAGGGATTAGGGGAGAAATAGGAAGTGAATGTGATCAAAATACATCATATAAAATTCTCAAAAAAATATTTTTCAAAGAAATGAACATGGTAGTATCCTAATAAAATTTTATTTATAAATAATTTTCATGTCACAAAATTTTAACTATGTTACCATTCAAGATGGCCCAGTGGTTAAGAACACTTGGTACACTTGCAGAGGATCAGAGTTCAATTCCCAGCACCACCCATGTCAGATGGCTCATAACTGCCCATAACGCCAGCTCTAGTGGTTCCAAAGCTGATTGCCAAGGAGCCAGCACTTATCAGCATACACACACAGAGACATGTGTATATATATATATATTATGTGTGTGTGTGTGTGTGTAATATATATATTATATACATATATAATATAATATAATATAATATAATATAATATAATATAATATAATATAATATATATATATATATATGCCAGGTAGTGGTGGCACACGCCTTTAATCTCTGTGAGTTCAAGGCCAGTCCGGTCTACAGAATGAATTCCAGGACAGTGAAGGCTACACAGAGAAACTGTATCTTGAAAAACATACATATACATACACACACATATATGCACATTTATTTATATATACATACATATAGATATGTGTGTGTGTATATATATTGTTGCTGGAGAGATGGCTCAGTGTTTAAGCAATATGCAGTGCTCTTCCAAAGGTCTTGAGTTCAATTCCCAGCTCTCACATGGCAGCTCACAACCCTCTGATGCCATCTTCTGGTGTGTGGTTGTACTTGCAGACAGAGTACCAGTATACGTAAGATACATACATAAATAAATAAATAATTTTTGTGTGTCCCACATAATAGGCCTGTGGGCAGCATTTGGCCTGCCTAGTAGTTTTGTGGGACAGGCTTAAAACATGACATACTAGAGAATAATATCAACCCTCGATAAGAAAGTAGGGGAGTGACTAGAACAGAAGACTCCTGGGATACTCTCCATGCTCTGGTTCTCAACCTGAGTGTTGGTTACATTATTACACCTTATGGTCTCTTAACCCATCAAACTATGGTTATAATGTGTACACTTTTCTGTATGTTAAAATTCAATTAGAAGCCGGGCGGTGGTGGCGCACGCCTTTAATCCCAGCACTTGGGAGGCAGAGGCAGGCGGATCTTTGCGAGTTCGAGGCCAGCCTGGTCTACAAAGCGAGTCCAGGACAGCCAGAGCTGTTAAACAGAGAAACCCTGTCTCGAAAAAAAAAAAAATTCAATTAGAAAGAATCTTTTTTTGTTGTTGTTGTTGTTGTTTTGGTTTTTAAGACAGAGTTTCTCTGTCTAGCCCTGGTAGTCCTCTATTCCTACATCAGGCTGGCCTTGGACTCAGAGATCCGCCTGCCTCTGCCTCCTGAGTGCTGGGATTACAGGTGTGCGCCACCACTGCTCTGCTAAAAATAATCTTAAAATATTGTAAACTGTATGAATATAAAACAGGGGTCACTTTTGTTCTGGATTAAGCTTCTACATAAAGCTTCAACAGACCAGCCTAAAAGTCAAGATGGAGCCACTCACCAGGAAGTTCACCAAGTTGATGCCACGCCATTTATCTGGCCCAAGAAATCCAGCTTTGAGTCAGGCCAGTCTGGCCAGCTTGAGTTGGTAGGATGACATTCTCACTACCATGTACCTTTCACAAAAGAAGCAGCATGCAGTTTTGTGAGACCCTGTATCACTCTGTACCCTAGGCTGGCTTTGATGCTGAATTATGAAATAAAACAATTAGGCTAGGGGAAGGGGGTGCAGTTAAAAGGTAGAACAATTGTGTAAGTCCCTGGGTTCAATCTTTAACTATCTTTAATCTTGTTTAAAAACAATCTTTAATTTTGTTTAAATAAATACACAAGAGTCAGATGCTATGGGAATGACAGGCAGTTAGTCTTCTTAGAAGGGGGAAGGACCCTTAGGGAAGCATTAGGCTTGTCTGGTCAAAGGTGACAGTGGATCCTACCCTTATTTTAATTATATTTTTGGTGTTGTGATTGAACCCAGGGTCTTGTACACATTAAGCACTCTACCATCCTCAGCTTCTGTTCTTGTGCAGAAATATTTGTGGGACGGCAAGAGGGTAAAGTTGCTTGCTTCCAGGCCTTACAATAGTCTGATATCCAGAAACTCACGTAGTGGAAAGAGAAAACCAACTCCTACAAGCTGTCCTCTGACCACCATATGCCACGTGAACGCTGTGGCATGTGTACCACCGGCCCCATAAATAAAAAATGTAGCCGGGCGGTGGTGGCGCACGCCTTTAATCCCAGCGCTTGGGAGGCAGAGGCAGGCGGATCTTTGTGAGTTCGAGGCCAGCCTGGTCTACAAAGTGAGTCCAGGACAGCCAAGGATACAGAGAAACCCTGTCTCGAAAAACCAAAAAATAAATAAAAAATAAAAAATGTAATAAAATATACATGTACAATATATGTATACATATACATATATTTATTACATAATAAAAACTTAAAAGCCGGGCGGTGGTGGCGCACGCCTTTAATCCCAGCACTTGGGAGGCAGAGGCAGGCAGATCTTTGTGAGTTCGAGGCCAGCCTGGTCTACAAAGCGAGTCCAGGACAGCCAGAGATATTCAGAGAAACCCTGTCTCGAAAAACCAAAAAAAAAAAATAAAAAGTAAAAAATAAAAAAATAAATAAAAATAAATAAAAACTTAAAAATAGATATTGCTTTTAAGTTTTTGCACCAATTTTCTTTTAAAACATATAATTAGAATATGCATGATTTACCTCGATTACTGAGCTTTTGGGTGCCCCCTTAAATTCTGCACCTAAGGTACTGTCTCATCCTGATCCCTGTACTGCTGGACCGTGGTTGAAGGTCGGACTCGATTCTCGGAGTCAGAGGGGAATCTCTTTGCATGTTTTCTTCCCTATAATGGGAAGAGAGCGACAAGAAACAAGGTCTTGAGAGTTTAATGGTTTTCTTGCTCTAACACGCACTGCGTGTCTTCGGAGCCCCTCCGGCTCAACATCCAGAGTTTGAAAAGAGGCATCTGGGACAGGGAATACCTAGACTTCCTGGCTCTGGGCATCTGATTGGATGGTACAAAAATCATTCAAGCAGGAAGACACCCTATCAAACAGCGACGGGGCATTGCGTCATCAGTGAGCGACAAGCTTTACGTAAAGTAAACTCCTTTTTCATTGGCTCCCTTCTCCAAGAGCAACTGAAACACCATAGGGGATTCGCGTTTCTTCAAATCTAGACTTCCGGCAAATCTGGAGCGGCGAGGAAGATAGGAGAAATGGGTTAAGTTTTTGAAGGTGAGATGTTCTGGGGCGGGGCCTCGGAAGCTAGGGGCGTGGTTCCCTTTTGGGGCGGGGCTATTTCGGAGATGGTAGAGTCTCAAAGTTGAGCTTTCTTGGCTCGTGGGAGGCGAGGTTTGGGGCGGGACCACGGTGATGGGCGGGCCCAGAGGGACCTCCCCAGCTGGCCGCAGGACCTGCGCTCTACCCTAAGAAGTCACTGCAAGCCGTTCCGCCCGCTGGTTGCTGTTCTCATTCATGGCTCCCCGCTGCTGGCGTTGGTGGCACTGGTCCGTGTGGCCTGCGGTCCGGCCGCCTCCTTCCAGGAGAACCCCGAGTAGGAGCAGGGCTCTTGGGTCTGCACCAGGGCGAGGGGAGGAGGCCTGTGATCAAGAGCAGGGGTTCGATCGAAGCTGAGGCAGTGCTGGAAAGGGGCGAAGCTGAAGGTGTCTGCTCTTGCGGGAGAAATGGGAATGGTGTAGAGGGGAGGGTCTATGCGATGAGATGTGAGACATTCTGGTTAAGACATGGGTCAGTAAAGGCTAGAAGGATAGACCATGAGGTCTGCATGTGTGATACGAGGTGAATGGAGTTGACAGGGAAATCTTAGGTGAGGATATGAGCAATAGAGTTCTGTGGGAAAAGAAGGGATAGAAAGAAACAAGCCAGAAACGTGATGGGGATATGAAGACGTGGGATCACACAGGGAATCCCACAAGAAAAATGAAGCACTGTGCAGGACAGCTTCGGTGGTTAAGGGAGTCTGGTGCAGGCTATCGTTATAGGCCTAGCGTCTTCATGGGTGAGGCATAGGGTTCTGAATAAAGACAGCCTCTGGCATTCAGATGAAATGGTAAAGCTTTGAGGAACAGAATAAGGGAGGTGTAGGTGAGGGCAAAGGGCAATTGGACAGAAGAGAGTGTTGATCTGACCTTGCTGTCCCCTCCTCTGCCCAGCCCCAGTTCTCCAGCAGTTCTCCACACAAGAGAAGACCCCTCAGATCTGTGTGGTTGGCAGTGGCCCAGCTGGCTTCTACACAGCCCAACACTTGCTAAAGGTAAGTAAGTCATTCCAGGCCCCTTTCTCACCGTTCATTTCTTGCCACAATTCCAAGGGCAGGGCTCCAGCCCTTTGTTTTGCTCGATAAGGAAGGGGCTTCCAACTCATCTAAGCTGTGCCCTTTCTACCCAATTCCACACGTATATCTGAAGCTCCCACTCAAGGCCCTCGGCTGGGAGAGAAATGTGTTTGTCTTGTGGTCGGTGGTCAATGACAGATAGATGGGTAACCGTGCCTGCTTCCACAATCAGGGAAGTTGTTTACAGTCTTCTGGGATGACCTTATCCACCCCTTCTTTTCCATTTCTCCCACTCCAGCCTTCTGCATTTCAAGACTATCTTGTCCTCGGCTTTGCTGCCTTCCCCACATCCCCAGCCTTCTCCATGCCCATTGTCTTCCTGTTAAAGGCCAAGGTCTCAAAGCTTTCACTATTAGTCTTGTCAGACAGGGCCTCAAGGCTGCCAGATGTACTTGAAACTCTCTGTCAGACCCGAAGGCAACAGAGGAAGGGGGAGGGCCTGGAGAGAAGGCTCCGTGGTTAGGAGTGTTTGCTGTCTCACAGAGGACCAGAGGATGGGAGTTGGGTTCCCAGCAGCCACACAGTGGCTCACAACTCAGCTCCACGGGATCCGATGTTCTCTTCTGGCCTCTGATTGCACCTTCATTCATGTATGTACACATATGCATAACTAAAAATATTAAAATAAGTATTTTTTTAAAAAGAGTAAAGGATGCTAAGATTGACTGAGATGAGACAGTGGGCTTGCAGTATCTACAAGACAGGAGAAAGGGTGATTGTATTGATAGCAGATATTTGAAAAGTGGAGTGGCCCACTGGCCTGGTTTACCCAGGGCTGGACGGTCTCTTTCATGGAGACCTCTGCTGAGAAGTGACCTGTGATCACCCCGCAGCCCCTTACTTGGATGCACACAGGTCAGCGTGACCAGAAGCTGCTCCCCAGGCCATGTGCGCTTGAGACGCACTGAAGACCATGCGTGAGCTTCAGCAAGCTCGCTGGTCCCACATGAAGAGTCAGCCTGGAATGCAAGGCCACTGATGAAGAACAGCTGGGTTCTAGGATGGAGACTCAGGAGTTTTCAGGGTTGAGGTGGCAAGGGTGGATAGGAGAGGAGTGTGGTTGGTGTTGGGGAGGGATTCTTCTAAGGGGTGCTGACTGTGTTATCTGAGGGTGAAGAAACAGGCCTAGAGGGCAGGGTTCTTGGTGTCTTCTCAGTGGGTCAGATCTTGACCTGCAGGCACATTGGGTGTTTTTTCTTGTGCTTATGGATCTGACATTCTAGCTTGAGGTGACTGGTTTACAAGGTGTTTTAGAGCTTAAACTAGGGGTGACCCGTAACCCAGTCTAGTGGGAGAGGTGTGAAACTGCATTTTATGGAGGATGTGAGAATAGAATAGCAGGAGTGTCTCAGACATGAGGAATTATGTGGACAAAGACCAGAGGAAGGAGACTGGCCCTTTGGCATTATTCCAGAGCCTATTCCAGAAGGTCATTGAATATCTGAAGGGTGATGAGGTAACAGCTAGGGCTGAGAAGGTGACTGAGGCCCAGACCACAAGGCGCCTAGAAACCATTGCCCACATTGTAGATTTGAGTGCCTCTTTGAGCAGTCTCCATATTCCCTGCTGGAGAGGTCTTATTTAAGTGAGCATTTCTGGGCCCATCTCAGACTTAGTCAAACTCTGTGACTGGGACCCTCAGAATCAGCAGTTTTAAGCAAACTGCTTAAAGACCCTGGGGAGTCTGGTATACACACATATAGGAAATTGGCTTCACTGAGGCATCTTAGGCAAGTGGGGGGTGGTGTCTCAGTGGTTAAGGATGCATACTGCTCTTGAAGAAGATCCGAATTTGGTTCCCAGCACCCACAGCAGATGGTTCACAACCACCTATAACTCTAGAGACTCTGGACCCCTCTTCTGGCCTCTTCAGGCACCTGTACATATACTCCACATACACATAATTCAAAAAACATATTTAAGCCGGGCATGGTGGTGCATGCCTTTAATCCCAGCACTTGGGAGGCAGAGGTAGGCGGATCTCTGTGAGTTCAAGGCCAGCCTGGTCTATAGAGTGACTTCCAGGACAGCCAGGGATACAGAGAGTAACGCCGTCTCAAAAAAACAAAAACATCTTTAAGAAAAGAAAAACAGACCTCTTGAGATCGCGTCTGGAGAGTGGCTAGTAGTCTGCCAGCTTCGGAAGCAGGAGGGAGAACAAACCTAGCAAGAGGTCCCCATTCCATTCCCAGTTTGCTCAGTAGCTGGTGATTGGAAGACACTCTGCAACATCACTCAGGGAAAAGAAAAAATGAAAAACAAGGAATCCTTTGGGGGATTGAACACAGGGGCTTGTGAATGATAGAGAGGCATATTCTACCAGCTAGCTACACCCTCAGCTCATTTTTCATTTGGAATGGTCTCTCTGATGGGTAGACTTAAGCAGGGTTCTTTGCCCAGAGAGGAGGAAAGGATGTGAAACTAATAGGACAATGTGATAGGGGAGGTGGAGGCCCGTGGCTGAAACTCCTGGGGCTGAGGGGGAAGGAGACACAGAAGTAGAGGGGAAAGGGTAGGGGACAAAGAATGGGCTGAAATGTATGGAGGGAGACATCCTGGATCTTACATCCTGAAGTCTCAGGATGGGAAAAGAGACAAGAGAGGAGGGGAGATTGAGAGGCCACATCAGACCTATAGGATTTGAGGTCGTAAGAGGGAGTAGGTAAGACTTTTCTAGGACGTCATGAGTGTGTGTCCAGGGGGAATGAGAAACCCAGACCATAAGTTTTCAGAAACTGTCCTTTTTAGAAAAGGGACAAAAGAAGCAACAGTTGGCAGGAGCAGAGGCTTCTTGGAAGATGGATCTGGGTGTGAGATGAGGTTCCTGTGGAGATGGGCGGGAGAGAGCCTTGTGTCTAGAAAGAAGACTCCCTCTGCAGCAGGGTGGAGTGGAAGATGGAGAGAGCGAGGTCAGCTTGTGGCAGGGATGACTAGGCAGGGTATGCAGTCTGAACTTTGTCCTGGGGCAGTGAGAGATGCAAACCACGGAGAGGTTTTTGAACAAGAAATGATGTGCTCCGGCAGCAGTCACAGCTGTAAGGATCCTGAGGCCATTGTGTCCTCACACTGGGGGAGCCCCAGGCTGAGCTCTTGGGCCTGACTCACTCAGCCTTGAGTGTGATCCAGAGGGATGCCACATTCTGTTGCGCAGAGGTGCACAGAGCCGTTCCACATGACGCAGCAGTTAGTGGTGACCCCGCTCTGTGGCTCTTGAGTTCTTCACAGCTTGAGCTCTTCATGGGCTCAGTTTCCTTTCCATGGAGTTTGAGAGAGGCGATTTGGGAGGCCACTTATGGGCTGGCCCAAGGATTAAAGAGGTAGATGGGTCGGAGGGGCTGGACTTGGGGCAGGCGGTGGAATAGAGGGAAGTGGGATTTGGACAAAGGCCAGGGGAGGTAGGCAGGAACGCATCCGCCTTGAGTCCTGTTGAGCTGGGTGGAATAGGTCAGGGCACAGGGCACTGTTAACCTGACTAGTCTTTTCCCCGACTCTCTCACCATCCTACCCTTCCCATGCCGCCCACCTCACAGAGAAGGAGATGGAGGCCCAGGCTCCCAGGCTTGTGGGACTTACCAGACCCATACTGTTGGCTGCAGCAGAGCCTGACCAGGCTCATTTGGTCAATTCTGATCTCATACCCTCCCTACCTGCAAAGCGCCCTGGGAGGACAGGTGACAGTGGGGCAGCTGAACCAGCCAGACTGTTTCTCTAAAGCTGGGAGTAGCCGCATGTCACTCCCTCTGTCCCTACATGCCCCACCCACGCCCCTACTCCCTGTCTTGCTGATTCCTGTCCCAGAGCCATCATCCTGGAGACTTAGAGCTCAGGCAGGTTCTCAGATCACATGGTCAGCATTTCTAGAAGGTGAAGGTCTTCATCTGACCTGAGGATGAAGTCTTGACACTTCCTGTTCCTCGCTTTGTCTGTTGAAAGTCAGATCTGAGCCGGGCAGTGGTGGCGCACGCCTTTAATCCCAGCACTTGGGAGGCAGAGGCAGGCGGATCTTTGCGAGTTCGAGGCCAGCCTGGTCTACAAAGTGAGTCCAGGACAGCCAGGGCTACACAGAGAAACCCTGTCTCGAAAAACCAAAAAAAAAAAAAAGAAAGTCAGATCTGACCTCAGCTTGCCTCACTGGTTATATCCTTCCAGAGCGCTCATCTGTGTGGAAGGAGAGGTAGGGCCTTCTTTCTGCCCACAAATGGTTGAAGCCGGTCTCCTTGGCCGTTTGAGCTGAGTTTTCTTGCTCTGTTTGGGGAAAGGAGGCCCTGTTGGGGCCCAGCCTTCCCCCTTAGACCCACCAGCTGTGTTTCTCCCCAGCACCACACCCAGGCCCACGTAGACATCTATGAAAAGCAGCTCGTGCCCTTTGGCCTGGTGCGCTTTGGTGTGGCACCTGATCACCCCGAAGTAAAGGTGGGTGTCTCTCCATGTGGAGGGTGGTGTTTGGGACAGTGAAGATGAGAAGGACAGAGAGGCTCCCTGACATAGTAGAATGACCCTTGGCTGTCTGTGTGAGGGCACCCAGGCTCCATCCTGGGGATCGTGGGCCGAGAGTGGTCCTGGCATGCTCCCAGGAGCTGCCCTATCTTCTAATGTTCCTCTCCTTATGCTGCCTGGCAGAATGTCATCAACACGTTCACACAGACAGCCCGCTCAGACCGCTGTGCCTTCCGGGGCAACGTGGTGGTGGGCAGGGATGTGTCAGTTCCAGAGCTTCAGGAAGCCTACCATGCCGTGGTGCTGGTGAGTGCCCATGTGGAGGGGGAGTGAGTATGAGAGGAGGGGCTTCAAGATGGGTGGAAAGGGCTGCTGGGAGGCAGGAGGCTGGTGCTGAGGCCTTGGGCCTGGGTGGGGGCTGCATCTTTCCTCAGAGTTACGGAGCAGAAGACCACCAAGCTCTGGAAATTCCTGGCGAGGACTTGCCTGGGGTGGTCTCAGCCCGGGCCTTTGTGGGCTGGTACAATGGGCTCCCTGAGAACCAGGAGGTAGGTTTGAGGGGCACCCTTGCTGCTTCTGGCTGGAGTTGGGACATCCTTGAGATGTTAGATTTTGAGGTCAAGGCAGTGAGGAGTCATGGGGCATCAATGACTGAGGCAGGTCAGCTGTGGAGACCCTCTGTGGGGCTGGGAGAGGGTAGTAGGATAGAGTGGACTGTCTGAGAGCATAGCAGACAAGGCCTAAAGTGTCCGCAGATGAGATTAGCCTGATTGGAGCTGAGATAGGAACACCCTATAAAGACCTTTCTTCTCCAGCTGGCGCCTGATCTGAGCTGTGACACTGCTGTGATTCTGGGACAGGGGAATGTGGCTCTGGATGTGGCCCGGATCCTGCTGACCCCACCTGAGCACCTGGAGGTGAGGGGTCAGTCAGAGGCTGGAGGGGTGGAGGAAAGAATGCCCCTGCTGGTGGGGTTCAGGTCTCATCCCCCCAAACAGCCCAGTGCCTGTTTCCTGCAGGAGCCCAGGCAGATACCTTCACACCCCAGTGTGCCACTGGGCATTTCCACTCACACTCTCCTGTTTGGAACATCTGGACTGGCCTCCTGCTAGTTAAGAATTAACATTCCTCCCTCTCTTCTTTCTTGGCTCAACCATTCCTTCTGCGGAGAGGTCTTGCAGGCTGTCCTATGTAGGTGTTTTTTTGGTAATATGGTCTCAGCTATTGGTCGCTTTTCTTTCCATAGCCTTGCTTCACTACTGTAAGTTTACACTCAGTGATGAGATTCGATGAGTATCTGTCTCCCCACAAAATAAGAACTCTGCAAGGTTCCCAGTTAGCCTATTTGGCTCACATAGACTGCTCTTCCCGCCTTAAGCTGCTTGTCCTGTTCTGACGTGTGATACACTGGCAGTAAATGCTTACTGGGTGGAAGAATCAGCGGGAATCCTGTTGCCTGGAGCCACTTGCAATGCTCTATGTGGCCACCAGGGGGGGGCAGCGGTATAGTTTTGTTTTGTTTTTTTGGGCCGTTGGCTTTCTCTGGATCAGAGTGGGAACTAGACTAGTAACTGGCCTGGCCAAATGCCGTTCCCCAAGTCAAGTCGTCCCTCCCCACCCCCTTTTTTGAGTCAAAGTCTCACTATGTAGCCTTGGCTGTCCTGGAACTCACTGTGTGGATCAGGCTGGCCTTGAACTCAGAGATAGGCAGGCCTCTGTCTCATGTTCCACCGTGCCTGGCCCTAAGAGCCTCCTTTTGTGCCAGAAAACAGACATCACAGAGACCGCTTTGGAGGTCCTGAGGCAGAGTCGGGTGAAGACTGTGTGGATAGTAGGCCGGCGTGGACCCCTGCAAGTGGCATTCACCATTAAGGTACTAGGTCCAGGCGGGGAGGAGCCAGGGTTCCAAATAGAGGTTTCCACTTTGTACTGGGGTTGCCACAGAGCCCATGGGAGTAGCTGCTTCCCTGGATGCAACAGGGGAGTGGGCAGGGCCCCAAGGTTGTGGTCTTTCCATACACTGCTGACAGTTTCTCCCAAAAGGGCTGAACTCTGGTGGGTTCAGGGGTGCTCAGTGTTCTGTACCTGACCTCCTCCCTTACCCCCACCCCCACTCCCAAGGAGCTTCGAGAGATGATTCAGTTGCCAGGAACCCGGCCCATGTTGGATCCTTCGGATTTCTTGGGCCTCCAGGACAGAATTAAGGGTGAGGGGCCAAGTCCAGCCCCCCCCCCCCAGCTCACAGGAAGGGGATGTCCTAGGTTAAATAAGGCTTGTGGGAGGGCGACCAGCAGGGACAGCCCTGAATTGTTCCGTGTTGCTGACAGATGTCCCCCGTCCAAGGAGGCGGCTGACAGAACTGTTGCTTCGGACAGCCACAGAGAAGTCAGGAGTGGAAGAGACCGCACGCCAGGCGCTGGCATCCCGGGCCTGGGGCCTCCGCTTTTTCCGAAGCCCTCAGCAGGTGCTACCCACACCAGATGGGCTACGGGTAGCAGGCATCCGCCTGGCAGTTACCAAACTGGAGGTGAATTCATGTTACCCAATCTTCCTCCTTTTAGACCTCCCCATCCCAACTTGGTGTTATCCACATTCTCCCCATCAGGGTGTTGGTGAGTCCACTCGGGCAGTGGCCACAGGAGATGTGGAGGACCTCCCTTGTGGGCTGGTGCTAAGCAGCGTTGGATATAAGAGCCGCCCCATCGACCCCAGTGTGCCCTTTGACCCCAAGCTTGGAGTCATTCCCAACATAGAGGGCCGGGTTGTGAATGTACCAGGTGAGAGAGTATGAGAAGGCCAGCATCTAATTATGATGGGAGGCTGGAAGGCTGGTGTCCTGAGACCACTCTTTCTACAGTGATGTAATCTGAGACATGGCTTTTGAGAAGGGCCCAGTTCTAGAGCATAGCCCTTCCTCTTTCTGCCTCCTAGTGCAAGTTCTCAGGCAAGCTGGAGCATCGTTCAATATACCGAGGCCTGCTCTGGGCCAATGCTGACTGTCAGGAGATAGCCCATGTTCTTGGGGAGCTGCAGCCTGCTTGCCTGTGTGCCTGTCTTGTTCATTCATTCAGTAAATATTGCTAAGGTCCTACTAAACTGTGGTGAGCAAGTCTTAGCTCACCCACAAGGAAGCTGAGGAAGGGAGGAGGGCATGGTAAAACAAGTTAAGGATCTACCATGGGCCTATAATGGTGCACACCTTCAATCCCAGCACTGGAAAGTCAGAGGCAGGAGGATCTCTGAGTTCAAGGCCAGTCTGGTCTACAGAGTGAGTTCCAGGACAGTCAGAGCTACACAGAGAAACCCCGTCTAGAAAAACCAAAACAACAACAAAAACCACACACACACACACACACACACACACACTATCATGGTGAACCAGTGGCCATAATGGGCCCAGCTTCTGGGGTCTACTGGGAGGCATGGAGGAACTTTTACATGCATATGTGTATGTAGATGGGGACGCAGACTTGCCAGGCAGTGTTCAGTCACTGTCTCTCTGTTCCCCCGTCAGGCCTCTACTGCAGTGGCTGGGTGAAGAGGGGACCTACAGGTGTCATCAACACGACCATGACAGACAGCTTCCTCACCAGCCAGGTGCTGCTGCAGGACCTAAAGGCAGGGCTGCTGCCCTCTGGCCCCAGACCTGGCTATACAGCCATCCAAGCCCTGCTCAGCAATCGAGGTCTGGGCATGGGAACGGGTGAGGGTGGCTTGTCTTTGGAACCTTATCCTTTGGGAAGAGGGTCCGGAGGAGCTGGGAGGAAGTGACGGCATTAGCTCCTCTTCCTATCCACCTTAGGGGTCCAGCCAGTCTCCTTCTCAGACTGGGAGAAGCTGGATGCTGAGGAGGTATCTCGAGGCCAGGGCACTGGGAAACCAAGGGAGAAGCTGGTGGATCCAAGAGAGATGCTGCAGCTGCTGGGGCACTGAACCTGGACCCCAGCCTCGACCTGGGAAGAGAAGACTTGTGGAACAGGAGATGCCTGAGGCGGTCTGAGTCAATTCTTCTCCCCTATCCAGCAGCGCTGACTACTCTGGCTTGGAGGCCAAGCTGAGCTCTACCTTCTGCAAGCTGACTTCCCAGTGTAGGTTTAGACCAAGGAGGGAACCTTAAGCTAGGGATGGATGGAGGTACAGGATGACCTTACCGGTCCTACGTCCTCTCTGATGGATTTTGAAGGGCCTTTAGAACGGGAACACAATGGAAATAAAACAGCTGTACCTAAGCCATGGTTGATCAGCTACTTTTTTGGGGAGGGGGGGTCAATTTCTGGCCCCGGTTTGCCTGTGGCTGCCAGATGGAACTGAGGAAACGAATCCTTGCTCAGGAGCCTCTTGGGGATGGGGACAATAGGATGGGAGTGGGGTAGGAGCACTGGCACGCATCTACCCTCCCTCTATTTTCTGCGATACAGCCTCTCCATCTTCAGTTCACACTTCTGTCACTGGTGATGAGTCCCTTATTTATCTGCCATGTTGGCCTCACTGCCTGGGCCCCCCAGGACAGAGAAATAGTGACAAAAGAAAAAGAAAGAAGATGGGAGTAAGGACACTGGGCAGAGCTTGTCTGCCCAGAGTCTCTCCTGGCTGCTGGCAAGCTTGGTCTGGCCCTCCAACTCCACACCCTCTGTGCCTTTCCATTTTCAAGCTTCCAGATAAATCCACAAGCCTTTTCAAAAACTACTTCAGCCTACGGCAGTTTATGACCTCTTCTAGCAACAAGATGCTAGCTTTTATAAACTGAAGGAGCCTCAAAATTAACTGGCCCAAGGTCACACAGCTAGGGAACTAAGGGCTCAAACCAGGGCTCCTGGCAAGCTGATGTTTTTCTCCCAGGGCTGCCCTTGCCTCCGAGCTTCGGGTCTGGGGACATGGTTCCTAAGCAGGAGGGAGGAGAGGGGACCAGCTAGGAGCACAGGCTGGCAGGGAGGGGCCTGGAGGGGCCAGAGGGGCGCTGGTGGCCGGCTGGGGCTGGCCAGGGCGGGGTGGAGGCAATCGGCGGCCGCGAGCTCCGTCACATTCAGCTGGTGAGCCCCGGGAGCGGGAGGCGCGCCTTTGCGCAACCCGGGACACAGCCCGGCGGCGGGGCGCGGGCCGGGCGCGGGGGCGGGCGGCATTCAGGTCGCGACACCCGCACTGGTCCCGCCGCGCCCGGCTCCGGTGCTCGCCGCCGAGCTAGCAGCCAGCGTACCTGCTCGCGGGGGCTGGCGCCAGGACTAGCACCGTGCGGGAGGCAGTCGCGGGCTCTGGGCGTAGGTGCATCGCCCCTTCCCCGGGTGAGTGGCGGCCGGGGGCTAGCGGCGAGCGGGAGGGGGGCGGGGGTCGCCAACTTCGTAGGCAACTTAAGGGGCTCCAGCTTTCGCCGCGCGGGCAAGGACAGTGGAGACAGGCACGGGACAACCGAGACAGTCTGGCCAGTTCAGGAGTCCGGGGCTTGGAGGGACCGCGACCCCTGGGAGCCGGACCAGTGTTGTGGACCCGGGCGCGGAGGAGGCGAGTAGAGACAGGCTGGGGAGACAGACTGGCCACGGGAGCGAGGGAAGGACGCGGGCGGGGAGCCCAAGGCGTTGGTCCCTAGGGTCTCAGAGCCTCCTTGCCTTCGCCTGGTGTGGTGGCCCAGCCAAGCTGGGCACAGTCCCTGGACGCGGGAGTCTGGATTGCCCTGTCCAACTGTTGCAAGTAAAAGCCCGCTTCTGAGGCAAGGAACCCGGCAGGAGCCAGGACCTAGGGCCGAGGCTGGGTTCGACCAGAGCGCGGGGAGCTGGAAAGGACACAGAGCTCGGAGAGCAAAAAGGGTTCTGTGGCAACTGGTGAGCTGGTCCCTGCTGGGCACCTGCGGCGCGCATCTGGCTTCCACTGAGTCCCCCCAGGCCCTCCGCTTTCCACTCACTTCCTTCTCCTTCCCTGGTAGCTCCTAACACTCCGTCCCCTGACCTCCGAGAATCAGTGGGTTTCTGGGGGTGACAAGATTTCCTCAAACGCTGAACCCCACGTCCTGGTTTCCTCCCTGCTTCTGACGGCTTCAAAAGGAGGGTGGACTTAAAAGGCCGCGGGAGAGCCTGCGGCCGGTGCCCTGGGCCCTGGAAGCACGAGTTTGGCAGTTGTGGTCTCCTGGGGTTTCAACCAGGATCCCCGACGACTGGAAGGAGAAGCCCGAGTCTCTGGCTGTGGAAGCCGTTTTGCGCTTGGCCTGGAGGAGCAGGAGGATGATTGCCAAAGGCGAAGGCATTTAGCAGGCTGCAAATCTCCCAAGGGCTTGTTTGGCCACCCTTCAAAGGTCCTGCCTGGCGAGAAGCAGAAATTCCCGCTGGGTCGGACGCTGACCCCGTTTGTTCACTCTACTTCTCAGCCCTCCCTTCCCAATGGTATAGCACCCTCGGTCTTCCGATGGTGGCCCAGTCCTGGCCCTATCAGCAACCCCCTATCCCCACCCACAAGAAATTTTGAGTAGGAAAAAAAAAAAAAACGTATTTGGAGAAGATGCCACCCAACTGGCTTTTTGGAGCAGGTCCAGTCCCTGACTCTGAGCTAGTTTCTAAACTTGTTAAGAATAAGAACGTGAAAGGGACGGGTCGGCAGACAACTGGACGCCTTGGGGTTTGCTCTGGAGGACCACCTGAGCGGGGTCCTGACCCGCACAGCCCCGCCTGGCAGGGTAGATAACTCGACCATCCTCTGCCCAAAGGCTTGAGATCCAGACCTAACGTAGGGCAGTGGGCTGGGGGCATAGGATTGGGGGTGGTTGGGGATAAGGTACAGGGGGCAGTGGCCAGGCTGGGGGCGCAGAGTGCGTGGTGCTCAATTTGGCCGCCAGGAGGCGTGGTGTGGGTCCCCGCGCCCGGAGTCACCGCCACTGCCGCCGCATCGCGAGTGTCCTTGAGCGGCGAGTGATGGTGGTGGCTCTTTGGTGCTCGCGCCCCCTCCTCCCGCAGGGGCAGCCAGATGCCACGTTTCCTATGAATTATTTATCGCCGGCCTAAAAATACCCCGAACTTCACAGCCCCAGAGTAAGATTCCTGCAAGGGGAGGGGGCGGGGCGCCCTGGGGGGCTGAGGGGAGCTGGGAGGGGGCAGTTGGTACTGGAACAGGCAGAAGTCGGTCACTCCACCACTGTGGACAATATAGAGGGGCTGTCTCTTTCCAGGAGCCTGGGCTTTAGCGGGGCAGTGAAGGGGAGAGACAACGGTCAAGGAGGGTCAGCGCAGTGAGGATCCCGCACTGGTGGGACTCATCAGCCTAGGTTGATGATACCAGCTTTTGGGACCAGAGCTTCTGGGCCTTGGGGACTGGGGGCACCATTAGTGTCTGGCGGGAGGGAGTGTGTGTATGTGTATGCACAGCCCTGTCGAGGAGCCTGCGTGTGGCTGGGGGTTGGTGGAAGCCGAAGAGAAGGTACCTGAACTTGTAGGGTTGAGGGGACCTTTCAAGGGGTGCAGAATGTCCTAAAGGACTGGCCACTGCCAACCTCTCCCCTGAACTTGGGCACCAGGTGTTCAGCAAACACTTCTTTAAAGACCTTTTGGGAGAGAATGTCTTCAGAGATGCACAAAGGTTTGGATAATGGTGGGAGGCCTGAGGAGGCCCAGCTCTGAGCTCCACACCCTGCAGGGAAAGAGCAGTGGGACTTAAACCCTGTCTTTTTTCTTGGGGGTCCAGAGTTGATGAATCAAAATTAGGGGCAGAAGCCTATAGAAGAGGGACTTAGGTTGGGGCTCTGAAAGACAACAGAATTTTGTTAGGAAGAGGTTTCTGTGACAGGAGGAACAGGAGAAACTAAGGCCAGGAGATGAAGATAGTGTACCACTAGCCTAGCAGGGGTGAGTATCCAAGAAGGAGAAGACAGTGGTGTGGGGTTCGCTTGTTAGACATTGATTGTTTGTGGGCACCAGAGATGTCCTGCCTGACATTTGTCATAGGGACCAGGAGAAAGTTCTAGCAGTTAGGAGGGCAGGAAGTGGATGGGGAGGAGAGGTTGGGGACCAGGGACATCGAGTGGGAATGGACTCCACCTGTGAGAAGATGCTGTCACATTGCTTTGTAAGCTCGGGGACCTGCTGGCTTTCAAGCCTACAGCCTGCCTCAACTCTCCCGTCCTCTCTGCCCTTAACCCAGGAGGATATTATCACAGTGGAGAAAAGCTAGCAAGGAACAGCCTCCCTTTGCAGTTGGGAGAGAACCCATTACTGGCCCTTCCCCCAGACTCACATTGTCTGAAGGAAATAAAACAGGAGCCACCTGTGCGATTTTAAACTTTCTGGTACCAACATTAATAAAAGAGAAAAGAGCCAGGTGTGATGGACACATATCTTTAATCTCAGCACTTGGGACAACAGAAGCAGGTAGATCTTTTGTGAGTTCTGGCCTGCATAGTGAGTTCTAGGCCAGCAGGGCTCCATAGTGAAGCACTGCCTCAAAATTAATAAATAGTTAAACAAAAGATGGAAAAAGAAACATGAAATTGTCATAGTACAGTTTGTTTGTTGGATAGAGTTTCTCTGTGTAGCCTGGCTGTCCTGGAACTCACTCTGTAAACCAGGCTGGCCTTGAACTCAGAGATCTGCCTGCCTCTGCCTCCTGAGTGCTGGGAATTAAAGGTGTGTGCCACCATGCCTGGCTTAATAGTATAGTTTAATTCAATATATCCAAAATATTATTTTAACATGTAGTGAATCTAAAAATATCAATTAGAAGAGCTGGGGAAGAGTTTCCACATAAACTTGAGGACCAGCATCTGGATCCCCAGAGCTCATGCAAATGCTGGATGCAGACTATAGCTTGTCTGTAAGTCCAGTGCTGTGAGTTCAAAGGAAAGACTGTACTACAGTGGATAAGGTGGGGAGGAAGCCAGGCAGACTACTGGCACCTTGGGCTTCACATGTCCATGTACATCCATACACATTTGAATACACACACACACCCTGCATGAAAACAATTTGAAAAGAATATTATTGAGGTAGTTTACACTCTGTCTTTCATACTTCTCACACCATCTCCATACCCAGCGTGCCTTTGTGCTGAGAGCACTCCTCGCTTTAGTAAGAAGTGTTTCAGGCTCTGTGTGCTTGGGACTAACTACTGCATTGATCAGCGCGGGTGAAGAGAGCCCATTACCACAAGACACAAGTGGGGAGGAACCTAAAGGAACAAGCAAACATTGCTGACTTCAAAAGAGCAGTGAGCATGACAGTGCCCTTCAGTGTCATGCTTGGAAATTACATAGTCCGTGTCACATGGTGTGGTGTGACTTGGGATCTCACTCCAGACTCAATCATGCCTCCAAGCTGCCGTTCATAGACCCAGGAGATCTCACGGGTTCTAGTGAACCTCCAGCGTTCCTTCCTTTGCCACCGATCCTCTCTTCTTAGCCTGAACTTCTACCACCTGGCACTTTAGCTTAAAGCCCTGACCTGTTAAATTTCAACTCACTTGTCAGCAATAACACTGTCTGCTGTTATCAGCTCCTTATATCTATGTGAACAAGCGCTAGATCCTTAGCGAGGAGAAGGCATGCTGGGAGGCGTCTGGTGGAAAAAGAAGTAACTTTAGAGAAAGGAGGTCGGAGGAGCTCATAACAGCCTGCTGGTTCTGCAGCTTCAACTCTGAGTTCCTAAGGAGTAGGGACTATGCCTTCCGTGTGTTAATGTCTTACTATCCAGTGACTCTTTCCCAGAAGGTGATCTGTATGCATGCGTGCCGTGCCGTGCCCTGAGTCCTACTTTGTAATTGAAAAGTTTTCTTTTTGTGGTCTCCTTCAGCGCCACTGTCTTTTCAACAAAGAGAAGAGATTTCATGCACACTCCCTGGGGACCCCTGCATTTCCTTGCCCTGTTTCCTTTGAGAGAACTGGAGACTCTGGAGAGAAGCCTGTGTGGGGTGTCACCTAAGAAATTAGACTTGGAACAAGAGGGAGAGATGTGGTGGCCTGCAGAGTGAAGGGAAAAAGAAGTCTGGAAGAAGCCAGGGCTGCCCTGTGAGCTTCCAAGCCTCGGCCCTGGAGGGTGCCAGGTGCTAGGTGCCAGGGTTTGATCTGCGTTTCTGTGGCAATGGTGAATAAATCTTCCACTTGGGAGCTGGAGTGGCAGACCCACTCGGGTCCTCTCCCTGGTTGGTTTTATTAGGAGTGGGAGGAAGATGGACAGGGTGGCCATGAGCTGCATCCCCAGTTCCCAGGAGTCAGGTTTCTCTCACCTACTTGGCTCTTGTTCTCTATCCAGAATGAATCTGTAAAGCAGACACACTCGGGCCCTTAGGTTAGGTGTAAAAAAGATTCTACACACCAGCAGTGGGCTGTGATATAACGGGTGTAAGTCAGACACCTCAGGGCTTCCGGTGTCCTGAACACAAGCGGGTTGGCCCTGACCACTCTGCTTTAGAGGGCTGTCCTAAAGGAGCTCGCTGAGGGGAAGGTGGCAATGGCATCTGAGCTCTGGAGGAGAGGATCTGTCAGGCAGAGCCACACAGCAGGGCCAGGGGGTGACAAGCAGGTCTGTCTGAGCAGTAGTTTTTGTTCTGACGGACGAGGGATAGATGCAAGACTCAGCTCAGCTGTAGAGAGGACTGGACTATAGGAGAGCTAAGGGACTACCTTTTTTCATTTGGCAAAGGGGCTGTCGCCTACAAGGGTAAAATTTGCGGATGACAGTGAACAGCTGGATCTCTTGTTTTGGAAGTTCAGAAAGGCTAAGCAACTTCTCAAAGATCACACGGCTGAGGCTGGAGAGATGGCTCAGAGGTTACAGAGTCATTCCAAGTACTAGTTTCATTCCAAGTACCCATGTCAGGCAGCTCACAACTACCTGTAACTACAGCTCCAGGGGATCTGATGCCCTCCGTTCCAGATGTGCACAGACCTCTACACAAACACACATCTTCACATAATTTTGAAACAAAATTTTTATTCATTTGTTTTAAAGATCACACAGCTAGTAAGAAGCACACCTGATTTGAACCCAGCTCTGTCCACCTCTGCTTGGTGCTCTTGAACAATATGCTAACATTTCAGTGTCTTTGCTAGGGTAGAACCCAGAAAACTGGGTTTGGGGACTATGACCTTTCTTGCTATTCATAGACAAGGGTGACTTCCTGGCTTCTATTCTCCCCAGTTCTTGCCTCTCCAAGGTGTCCTGGGGATGCTCAGCTAACCTTTCTCTGTGTCTGTCTGTCTGTGTCTGCCTCTCCTGTGGAGGGAGGTTCTCTCCTCTCTATCCTCTGTGTGTTCTCTGGTCTTTACATCATGTTTGTCCATCTACCTCTCTCTGTGCCCCCCCCCTGATTTCTCTGCAGGACCATCCAGTGGACATGGGTGGGGCCCTGGGGCCGGTCCTGCTACTCACTTCACTCCTTGGTGCCTGGGCAGGGCTGGGCGCAGGGCAGGGAGAAGAGCCGGTGACGGTGGCAGTGGTGTTCGGCAGCTCTGGCCCACTGCAGGCCCAGGCCCGGACTCGTCTCACCCCCCAGAACTTCCTGGACCTGCCTCTGGAGATCCAGCCACTCACAGTTGGGGTGAACAATACCAACCCCAGCAGCATCCTCACCCAGATCTGCGGGCTTCTGGGTGCTGCCCGTGTCCACGGCATTGTGTTTGAGGACAACGTGGACACCGAGGCCGTGGCACAGATACTGGACTTCGTCTCCTCTCAGACCCACGTGCCTATCCTCAGCATCAGCGGAGGCTCTGCCGTGGTCCTCACCCCCAAGGTGCCTCTCTAAATTCTTGTCCCTTCCTCCCTGAGCCCAGAGCTAGGCTGGAGCTAGAGCCCAGGGCTGAGTTTGGGCTAGGGAGCAGCTTAGGTCTTTGGAAGCTGGGACTGGGTGTTACTGAAGATGTGATGAGGGAAGGGGGGAATACTGTGGGGAGGATGCTCCCTGGTTCCAGTGTATCAATGTTCTGAATTGCTGTCACATTTGTGCCTTTATGAGGAAGGCCTGGCCTTCCAGGAGTGGTGGCCAGACTACCTCCTCTGCTTCTCTAGCTCTCATTGGTCAGGCCTCAGATCCTTTGGACATTGAGTATTCATCTGTAGGAGATGCCACTACAGGGCCAGATCACTGCTCCAGGCATGGGGAGGACAGACACACTTGGTCTCCTGGGGAGAAAGTTCTATATACAATTCCAAGTGACAGAGGCATTTTGAAGGAAAGTCATGCCCCCAGGGAAGGGGTCTCACAGGGCCTGTTTGGATAGGGTGTTGACCAGATACGATTTTTTTTTAAACAAATGATGTCTGAGACCCGAGGCTAAGGGGGAATTGGGAGGGGGGCATAGGGATCTGCTGGGAGATTTTGATGATTGAGAGAAACCTGGAGAAGAAGGTGGGACCCAACACTTGGGAAGCATGTAGCTTTACTCCCAAGGCAGGCAAGGAAGGAGATGAGGGAGAACACTGGTTTGATTTGCTTCTATTTCACAGCTACTTCATCGCAGAGAATTTTGAGAATATACAGAAAGAGAATAAAGGCTTGCCACCTACCTTCTGTCCAACTTGGCCCATCTCCCCTCCCCATGCTCAGCCCTGCCCATTTGTTCCTATGCTGAAGCAAAAGTCCAGACAGCTCATTATCCTACCCATAAATATTTCAGTGCATACCTCCAGCAGACGAAAGCTTAAAAAAACAAAACCGCCATACATTATCACGTCGAAAATAAATAACAAGAATCCCTTAGCCTCCTTAAATATCCGGCCAGAGCCTACATCTCCCACCACCTCATAAATGTCATACATGTTTATTTTTAAGTCTGTTTGCTTGGATCAGGAGCCAAATGAGGTTCACGAATGGTGGCTAGTGGATATGGCTCCAAAGTCTCCACCTTTGCACTTTCTCTCTTTGAGATAGGTGTCAATCTGTAGCCTGGGCTACAGTCTGGAACTTACTGTGTAGACCAGGTTGGTCCTGAACTTGTGGCGACCTTCTTGCATTTGCCTCCCAAGTGCTGTGGTTACAGGCATGTGTAACCACACTTTGCTTCTCTGGTTCTCTTTTGTTTGGTTTTTGTTTTTCCGAGACAGGGTTTCTCTGTGTAACAGAGCCCTGGCTGTCCTGGACTTGCTTTGTACACCACGCTGGCCTCGAACTCACAGAGATCCTTCCCCCTCTGCCTCCCGATTGCTGGGATTAAAGGCGTGTGCCACCATGCTGGGCTCTGGTTCTCTTTTGATGGAAATGTGTCTACTGAAAAAAATGGGGTTTGGGGCCTGTAGTTTCGCTTTTTAAGAATAAGATTGAGGTGATGACAGTAAGGAGGTATCTTGAGAGGAGCTGTAGCGGGCCCCAAGGACACCTTAGGAGGAAACTGCTTACTGAAGCTGGTCATGTGGCCTTTGGGGTGGCAGTGTGAAGGAGGGACTTCCTCACTCTGGGCAGGATGATGCTTTCCTTTATCTCTGGGCTGGGCCTCAGCTCCCAGGACTTTGGTTCTCCGGTGCTCGCAGAGAGCACTGAGCCTTGCCCTGTAATTCCCAAGACTCAGATTCAGCTGGTCTGGGCCGCGCTTCTCAAACTAGCCGGCTCATGGGAAACCCAGAAGGGTTAGTTCACAGTCAGATTCCAGGGGTCATCCGGAAATTCTAATGGATGGCATAGATAGGTGTCAGGGTGCGTTTCTGTTAAGTTCACTGATGGTGCTGGAGTTTCTTCTGGGCCGTGGTCCTCCAGGGTCAGGTTGGGGGCCGGGATTTCAGTTTGTAAAATTCCCCAGGTGCCTCCAATTGGCCCCAGGGCGGAGGTCCCCGCGACACTGAGCCCACTCCTACTCTAGGGTTTCTGGAACAAGGAGAGGTGGGGGCAGAGGCGCAGGACGAGGCTCGTTCCGCCCCGCCCCTCACCCCGCCCCGCCCACCGCCCCGCCCCCAGGAGCCGGGCTCCGCCTTCCTGCAGCTGGGCGTGACCCTGGAGCAGCAGCTGCAGGTGTTGTTCAAGGTGCTGGAGGAATACGACTGGAGCGCGTTCGCCGTCATCACCAGCCTGCACCCGGGCCACGCGCTCTTCCTCGAGGGCGTGCGCGCCGTCGCCGACGCCAGCTACCTGAGCTGGCAGCTGTTGGACGTGCTCACGCTGGAACTGGGCCCCGGCGGGCCGCGAGCGCGCACTCAGCGCCTGCTGCGCCAGGTCGACGCGCCCGTGCTGGTGGCCTACTGCTCCCGCGAGGAGGCCGAGGTGCTCTTCGCTGAGGCTGCACAGGCCGGCCTGGTGGGGCCCGGCCACGTGTGGCTGGTGCCTAACCTGGCACTGGGAAGCACCGACGCGCCCCCTGCAGCCTTCCCGGTGGGCCTCATCAGTGTGGTCACCGAGAGCTGGCGCCTTAGCCTACGCCAGAAGGTCCGCGACGGTGTGGCCATTCTGGCCCTTGGTGCTCACAGCTACCGACGCCAGTACGGTACCTTGCCAGCCCCAGCTGGGGACTGCCGAAGCCACCCCGGACCTGTCAGCCCTGCCAGGGAGGCCTTCTACAGGTGAACACTCACTCACCTAGTCTCTTCAGGAGACTTTAATGGCAGTGAGCTTGGGCTCCCTGGTCTCATCTCCCTCTAGCTCCCTTTTAGCATCTGAGGTCAAGTTTCTTTAGATCGCTGGGTCTTAGAATCCTTATCTAAAGAAACACCGGGGTTTAGGGTGTACAGTGGGTTTTAGGGTGCGTCCGCGGGGTCAACACAGGGAGACTTTTAAAGTAAGCACACAAATGCCCTATGATGGTGGTGGTATTGGGGGTGTCCTAGACAGATCCATGTCCTGGGGTCTCGGAACACCCTGGCATCTCTCCACCTTACCTCCCCAGGCACCTACTGAATGTCACCTGGGAGGGCCGGGACTTCTCCTTCAGCCCTGGTGGGTACCTGGTCCAGCCTACCATGGTTGTCATCGCCCTCAACCGGCACCGCCTGTGGGAGATGGTGAGAAGGGGGTGAGCCCAGGGACCCTCTGCTTCCTATTACTACCCCACACCCAAGCAGAGCCCCTCTATCCATGTCTCAGCAGAAACTTCCTTCACTGGGAAACCTTTCAGACTTCCCAGATGGTTCAGTCCCGATGAGTGTCTTGCTGCCTCTCCTGACACCCACCCAAGGAAAGAATACCCTGTTTTCCTTGCACTACTGAAATTAAGCATTTCTGTCACATGGTCCTGGCCCTAGAGGAGTGACCCATGTCTGTGCTGGCCAGCTGATAAGTAGAATTAGTACAGATGTGTGCAAAACAGCATGGAGGCAGGGTGGCTATTCATGCCTGTAATCCTAGTACCCAAGGGGCAGAGGCAGAAGGATTGCTTCAGATCCAAGCCCAGCTTGATCTATTTGATCTACATAGCAAAATACAGACCAGCAGGGCTACATTCAAAAACCTGTTTTGCCCTCTAATAAAAATAAAACAAAGCAAAACAACCCCAAACAGCAGGTGAGTAGAGAGGAAGACAAGAATTTTGTTCTGCTTTCAAAGGAGGAAACTAGGGAAGGCATTACTAAAGATGGGATATTGAGTTGGACTTTGGAGGACTGCATAAGAGCCCAGTAGGAAGGGGCAATAATCTGGTGTAGACAAAAGGCTGTTAAATGATGTGGTGGATGGTTTGTGGGGTGAAAAGAATGGGGAGATGCTGGACATGAATGTTGGTGGAAGACTTTGTGTTGAGATCTTAGGGAAGTGAGCATGGTGAGACAGTCTGAACTTTAGGTGTTTTGGGCCGGCAGCACTATGGTGACATCCTTGGAGATCACAAGCCCCAGGGTCTGGAGGAGGGTTTGGGGAGCCTGCCCTTGTGTCCATGTTCAGCCCTTGGCCTGTATTCCTGTCTTCCAAATGCCTTTGCCACAAGCCTCCCTAATCTTCTCTGCCTTGGGTATCTGTAGGGTTCTTGGCCTTGGCAGATGGTCCCCGAAGCCCTGTCTAGAGAGTAGGGGGTGGGTGGCGGTATCGCAGGTTCTGGCTGAAGCTGACTCTCCTTTGCAGGTGGGGCGCTGGGACCATGGAGTCCTGTACATGAAGTATCCCGTATGGCCTCGCTACAGCACCTCTCTGCAGCCTGTGGTAGATAGCCGGCACCTCACGGTGGCCACACTTGAAGAACGGCCCTTTGTCATCGTGGAGAGCCCTGACCCTGGCACAGGTGGCTGCGTACCCAACACTGTACCCTGCCGTAGACAGAGCAACCACACCTTCAGGTCTGGTGTGGGCCGGGTGCTGGCCACAGGAGGGTCAGCTACTGTGTGGGCCTCATGCTTGGGTCGGGGGTGGGGACCATAGGCCGGGCTGGGAGGAACAGCTGGGGTCCAGCTCATGGCGGGTTCTGTCTCATGGCGGTGGCTGCAGCAGCGGGGATATAACCCCCTACACCAAGCTCTGCTGTAAGGGTTTCTGCATCGACATCCTCAAAAAGCTGGCCAAGGTGGTCAAGTTCTCCTATGACCTGTACCTGGTGACCAACGGCAAGCACGGCAAGAGGGTGCGAGGAGTGTGGAACGGCATGATCGGGGAGGTAGGTCCACTCCAGGTTCAGCCGTGGGTTCAACTGGGGCCGCCCTGCTTGCTGCCAGATTTCGAGATCCCCTTAGCCATGTGACTGTGCAGCCGGCTGGGCAGTCAGCGCTGCCCTGCTGAGGCCCTGGGAACTGAGCGCTGAGGACTCAGGGAGGGAGTAGCCAGTTGCACCGGTGGGTGCTGGATGCACTTCCTGGGTTAGGACTAGGGAGAATGCTGACGTCCTTGGGGGACCTCTCCGACGTCCCCCTGCCCCCTAGGTGTACTACAAGCGGGCAGACATGGCCATTGGCTCCCTCACCATCAATGAGGAGCGCTCTGAGATTATAGACTTTTCTGTACCTTTTGTGGAGACCGGCATCAGTGTGATGGTGGCTAGAAGCAATGGAACTGTCTCCCCATCGGCTTTTCTTGGTGAGGTTTGGGTGGGCCATCGAAGGTTCTGGGCACAGTGGTCCAGCGGTGGGTGTGAGGGGTATGAACAGAAATGGAGAGGGGTATGAAGAGGAAATGGAAGGAGTGATGCTAATGTCAGCGGGCTCTGAGCGGGGCCAGGTGAGGTGAATTCGACAGACAGGCCAATGGAGCCACCAGGAAGGATGTGAAGACAGATTGGCTGTGCTGCGGGTTGGGTCACGGACCAAGGATGAAGCATGTGGGAGCATGAGGGAGGTGCTGGTGGTTTCCTTGCTCCTTTAGGAGCCCTGCGTTTTGAGGGTCAGCTCCACTGTGCCATGCCCCCAGCCAGGTACAGGGCTGTAGCACACAACTGTGTTCATTCCCTTTCCAGAATGCACAGAGGGAGGTCAGGTGGGGCTTGCCGCGTGAAGTGGCTCAGAGAGCTGTGAGGACAGGTGGGATGCTGGGGAGGGGCTGAGAGCTAGCTAAGCCGTGTGAGTCCCTAGTTCTGCCCCTTCTTGCTGGGTGGCTTTAAGAAAATCTGAGCCGAGAGCGGTGTCATATACCATTAATCCCAGCATTTGGGAGGATCCGTGTGAGTTCAAGGCCAGCCTGGTCTACACAGCGATACTGAGTTCCAGGAACACACACACACACTTGTTAAGGGTGGAGTGATGCGTGGTGGAGTAATGTCTCAGGGCAGAAGAAAGGAGGAAGCCTTTAACACTGTACACTGCCCTTCCTTAGGCTCTTTGGGACCAGGGACCTTTGGCCTCCCCTGCAGGTCTGCCAGGCTCCTCCTTTGCATTACTCACCGGTTGCTGCTCAGTATTGTTAGACGGGGTGGGCTGAGGTCTATGATCTACTCTCCTTGGTCCCCAGAACCGTACAGCCCTGCCGTGTGGGTGATGATGTTTGTAATGTGCCTCACGCTGGTTGCCATCACTGTCTTCATGTTCGAATACTTCAGCCCTGTCAGCTACAACCAGAACCTCACCAAGGGCAAGAGTAAGATGTGACACAGGCCTGAGTCAGGGGACGGGGTGGGGTGGCCAGCGATGAGGTCCCCACCAGGGTCTGAGCCCTTTCGTAGTGGGTCAGGAGAGCCCCAGCAGTCACCTTCTCACCCCCAGAATCTGGTGGACCATCCTTCACCATTGGCAAGTCCGTGTGGCTGCTTTGGGCACTGGTCTTCAACAACTCTGTCCCCATCGAGAACCCCCGGGGCACCACCAGCAAGATCATGGTCCTGGTGTGGGCCTTCTTCGCTGTCATCTTCCTTGCCAGCTACACGGCCAATCTGGCGGCCTTCATGATCCAAGAGCAATACATCGACACTGTGTCGGGCCTTAGTGACAAGAAGGTTCCTGGGCCACAGCCAGGTGGAGGGTGGGGGCACACCAAGGGAGGGGATAGGCCTTGGAAGGGCAGACAAAGGACAGAATCTGGGGGAATTTGAACAAAGCCTGGAGTGGGAAGAATCTGGGGGCTCTGGGGAGAAGAACCCATGATGGCTGTTCAGGTCCACTGACTGAGTGGCCTTGGCTAAGTGTCCACCTGTCTCACGCAGGCTTCTGAGTTTCCATTTATAAAAGACAGGAGAGGCCTGGGTTGTGTCTAAGGCTGTGCAAGTCAGACTTGGGGCTGGGGCTCTGGTACCCGGGAGGCTAGAGGAAGAGGGTGGGAGTGGCTTGCTCTCTGCCTATAGTTTCAGCGGCCTCAAGATCAATACCCACCCTTCCGTTTTGGCACGGTGCCCAATGGCAGCACAGAGAGGAACATTCGTAGCAACTACCGTGACATGCACACACACATGGTCAAATTCAACCAGCGCTCAGTGGAGGACGCTCTCACAAGCCTGAAGATGGGGTGGGTCCCTAGTCCTGCACCCTCTTCTGCCCCTGGCTCTATGTCTCCCCAGGAAGCAGCACCCTTAGGCATCCCTTCCTTAGAGACCTAAGGTGGGGACAGTGGAGCTGGCATGTCTTGTGGGACTCCTGGGGAGGGATGAGAAGATCTTCAGCCAGAGTGGAGCTGAAAGTAAAAATGGATGTTTACCCTATGACCCAGAAATGCCGGTGCAGTATCAGGGTGGTGACTATAAAGTTTGCATGCTCTTAAGGACAAAAGGGGATGAGCAGATGGGGTGTATATTCTAGGGCAGAGGGTTCCCTATCCTCTCTGAGGAATGAGGAAGCGGTCCTTGCAAGGGCACCTTCCTGGCGGTGGCTGCGGGCTCCTGTACTCAGACCCTCGTCCAGGCCCCGGGTTTGATGCTTCTCCCTCACCTGTGTGGGTCCCCGGCCCTGAGGGCTCAGCCTGTCTCTAGGAAGCTGGATGCCTTCATCTATGACGCTGCTGTGCTCAACTACATGGCGGGCAAGGACGAAGGCTGCAAGCTGGTCACCATTGGGTCTGGCAAGGTCTTTGCCGCCACTGGCTATGGCATAGCCATGCAGAAAGACTCCCACTGGAAGCGGGCTATCGACCTGGCACTCCTGCAGTTCCTGGGGGACGGTGAGTACCATCACTTTTAGGGTCCAGGAAGGGTCCAAGGTGGATCAAAGAACCCCGTGGTTATCAGTACCTCTACCATCATTTCTGTGTGCACAGTGAAAGCTTCAGGAAAAGGCCTCTGGGCGTGAGGTTGGAGCAGTTGGGGTGCAAGTATGAAGAAAAACTGATGAGACCTCAGAAGGGTTGACTTACAAGAGGGAGCAAGGACCAGAGCTGGGGTTTCCCCAAAGGGCGAAGAAGGCAAGAAAGCATTCAAGTTGCCTTATGCGGATTCTGAGTGGCTGAGCACCCCACCCCTGAACCGTCTTGTGGTCTTTCCTAGATGGATGCCTGGTCTTCCATCACCTTGAGATTACCTGGGGAAGGGCAAAACACCTGCCTACTCCCAAGCTGGAAGCAGGCTAGCCTTGGCAGCAGGGCTCACAGGTTGGAGTGGCCCAGGCAGACTGTGCTAAAACAGAGAAAGCTCTCCGTTGGCAGGAGTTCCATCCTTAGTGATAAATTATTGTCTGAACTGAGTGGACACCTGTGATTCTACCACTCCTGGGACCAAGATAGAGACAATGAGTCTGAGGCCAGCCTGGACTACAAATCAAGAGCTTGTCTCAAAATAAAACAAAACACTTCCGTGCCTTGGGGCTGCTGAGATGGCTCAGTGGCTGAGAGCATGTACTGCTCCTGCAGAGAGCCTGAGTTTGGTTCCCAGTACCCACCTCAGGTAGCTCAAAAGTGAGTGTAACTGCAGCCCCAGGCAGATTGGATACCTCTGGCCTTCATGAAGTACCTGCACTCACAAGACAGTCATGCATTGACACATCATTAAAAATAAAAATAAATCTACCCCCCCCACACATAACCTTAAGCCCAAAACACTGTTCATACCGTAAATTCCATGTAATAATGAGAGCAAACAAGATCTTCCAGGGGCTCAGCTCGGGCTTGGCATGTCAGTGGTTAAGAGCATATTGTGAATGAATGAGTGCTGAAATGTAACCAATTGACAAGCCCTTACTGCCAGGCTGGTGGCATCAGCCTGTATTCCCAGCCCTTGGGAGGTGGACACAGGAAGCTCATCCTTGCTTACTGTCAAGTTCAAGGTCAGCCTGAGCTACATGAAACCCTGTCTCAAAACAAACAAACAAACTCACTAACTAACAACAAAAATAAGACTTTACTGGGCATATGGGAGTGGGCAGGTAAAGGGTGTAAGGCTGACATGAATTCTGCAGCTAGCTTCCCTCTGCCTTTTCTTTTGCTTACCAGTTGCCCCTGCCCTGCCTCTGCTGGACCTCTCCCCACTAGGAAACAAGGATGTAGAACCATTCTTCTGCCAGGCCTAGGGGGAGTGTTGGTCGGGTTTCTTGAGGGAGGTGCTCCTGAGTCTTGTATGTCCTCATTGCTAGGAGAGACTCAGAAGTTGGAGACCGTGTGGCTCTCAGGGATCTGCCAGAACGAGAAGAATGAGGTGATGAGCAGCAAGCTGGACATCGACAACATGGCCGGTGTCTTCTACATGCTGTTGGTGGCCATGGGGCTGGCCCTGCTGGTCTTTGCTTGGGAGCACCTGGTCTACTGGAAACTTCGACACTCAGTGCCCAACTCATCGCAGCTGGACTTCCTGCTGGCTTTCAGCAGGGTAGGTTCCTACACAGGTCTCAGTGTCAGCAACCCAGCTGACTGTGGACCCACCCATTCACGGATGTAAATCTGAGATCTTGGGAAGGGGCGTGGTTTTCCAAAATGGTGGGACTTTGAGTCTTCCCTGCCATTTGCTAGAACTAGTAAACCAGATACCTCATTCATCTGCAGAATGGCACATTTGCCTGACACACAGGGAGCACACAGCTGGGGCTTTAAAAAGTTGTTGCTTGGAAGGAGGCCTTGGGACAGTGCTGGCCGTTCCCTGAGAAGACAGCTCAGCTCACGGACTGTCTCCCCTTTATTGACTAGGGCATCTACAGCTGCTTCAACGGGGTACAGAGCCTCCCGAGCCCCGCGCGCTCGCCAAGTCCGGACCTTACAGCAGGCTCAGCCCAGGCCAATGTGCTGAAGATGCTGCAGGCGGCTCGAGACATGGTGAGCACCGCGGATGTGAGTAGCTCGTTGGACCGCGCCACTCGCACCATCGAGAACTGGGGCAGCAACCGCCGCGTACCTGCTCCTACCAGCTCCGGCCTCCGGTCATCCACCCCAGGTCCTCCGGGACAACTGAGTCCCAGCGGCTGGGGGCCTCCCGGTGGAGATCGCACCCCGCTAGTGCACAGGGTCCCGCAGCCCCCGAGTCGCCCCGCGACGACATGTGGGCCGCCTCTGCCCAACGTGTCCAGAGCATCCTGCAGGCACACTTGGGATGCTCGGTGGCCGGTGCGGATCGGACAACCGGGGCGGCACCACTCGGCCTCTGAGCGGAGCGCGCTCCAGGAGTGCCCCCTGTTGCCCGCGCACTGCCACTACAGCTCCTTCCCTCGAGCGGAGAGGCCCGGGTGCCCCTTCCTCCCGCTCTTCCCGGAGCCCCCGGAGCCCGACGACCTGCCGCTGCTCGGCCGGGAACAGTTGGCTCGGCGGGAGGCTCTGCTGCGCGCGGCCTGGGCCCGGGGTCCGCGTCCTCGCCATGCTTCTCTGCCCAGCTCGGTGGTGGAAGCCTTCACTCGATCCAACCCGCTGCCTGCCAGGTGTACAGGTCACGCCTGTGCCTGTCCATGCCCTCAAAGCCGGCCATCATGCAGGCACTTAGTTCAGGCACAATCAATACGGCTGCCATCCTACCGGGAGGCCTGTGTGGAGGGCATACCATCAGGAGTGGCCACCTGGCAGCCCAGACAGCACGTCTGTCTTCACACCCATACCCACCCGCCTTTCTGTTGGGGGACTGTCTGCCGTCACCCTCTGCCCTGTGCTAGCCACAGCCCCTGGCTCACTGGAGCCTGGGAGCCTCCATCACACAGAGGCAGGACCCTGGGGCTAGGCGCCGGCTACAGGGACAGCGGGATGCTGGAAGAAGTCAGCAGGGAAGCCTGTGGGACACAAGGTTTTCCAAACTCCTGTACCTGGAGGCGGATCCCCAGCCTGGAATCAGAAGTGTGAAGTACTGGCTGCTCTGTTTCCTCCTGGACTGGATTTCTGTGGCTGGCCTTCGCCAGGTTTGGGGGGCAGGCAAGCTTGGGCTACTCTGGCTTCTACTTTGAAACCCTGGCCACCACAGGACCCCAGTGAAGACCATGTCTTTCATGGCCATCTTGTGATCTTAGCAGTCTTAGGTCCTGGTGTGGGCTGGGATTTTGCTCATCACATAAAGTCTTGCAGTCACAGGGAGTAAAAATGGGTCCCTGTCCTGGTGTCAGTCAGTTCCTAGTTGTGGTTGCTGTGGCCTTGGGTTGGGGACAAAGAAATTGGAAATGGAAGTTGGGATGGGGGCCATCCCTCTTCTTGCTCCAACAGGTTGGAATTTCTTTTCACTGGAGCATTGGAACATTAAAGTAACGTTTTACAGTCCACTTGGTCCTGGCTGCCTCGTTCTGCACAGCTGGGGCGTCTGAGTATAGTATATGGACCGCTCCATCTGGGAAAGCCTTTGGTCTAAAAGTTTCCAAGAGGGAGGTGGGACTAGGTGAGGCTGGGGAAAGGGCTCTGGGTAGAAGACATTTGGTATTCAGGGCCAGTTCCAGGAATTCTGTGACAAATGCGCTCAGTATGGGAGTTCTGGGAGTGATGAATTGAGTTCATTACTCAGTCTTCTTGAAATGGGAGGCTCTTGCTAGGGACAGGCTAGGAGACATCACTGGGAGCCTGACAGTCTCATAGTCATAAAGGATAAAGGTCTCTTTGGGAAGTCTGGTCTGGGGCCACGGTCTCTGGAAGCTGGGCACAGGTGCCATCCTTGGTCAGGCATGGTTCAGCCTCACTGTGACAAAACTTCTCAGGTGGGACAATCTGCCCATCTGTCCAGCTCCACAACCTCCCTTTAGGTTTTTTACCTGACTACCTTTCACTGTCACATATCATTGGTTCTGGGAACCTATGTAAAGATGGCTCTTGGAATCTTTCAAATTTTCCCGTTGGCAATTACATCTATTCTCCAACAATGACTCTGTGAAGGGAGCAAGGATTGGTCACCATTCCAAATGTGGTGTTATGGACCCAGTCAGGCTCTTTCGTGTACTGCTAAGGATGTAAAGCTGGGTCCTGCGTCTTCTACAGGTTGGGTGGTGACAGAGAGGGAGACCAAGTTGCGGCGGCGGGGGGGGGGGGGGGCCCTGGGATGCAGTGACCCCTGGAGCCAACCCAGAGTCCTCTGCTGCAGTTGCTTATGTTACTTTTTTTGGTTGTTTTGTTTTTCGAGACAGGGTTTCTCTGTGTAACAGCTCTGGCTGTCCTGAACTCACTTTGTATACCAGGCTAGCCTCGAACTCACAATGACCCGCCTGCCTCTGCCTCCCAAGTGCTGGGATTAAAAGTGTGCGCCACCACACCCGGCTTTTATGTTACCTTTTCAGTCTCCAATGACCACACTGCCTGGGTGAGAGCCATGAGAACTGGGCTCGTTTGGTATTGTTTTAGGGCAAATGGCAAGGTCAGACGCATTTCCATTTATGGCCAGAGACTGATCACCCTGGGGATGGGTGGCTCCATCTATTAAGACCATGTCACCTGTTGGCATGGAACCAGGCACAGCAACAGGTAGCAGCGACCCTGAGTCTCGGTGTGTTCCGATGACAGTGCTCTCTCTCGAAGGGAGCATGACATTGGAGCCAGACACAGCAGTGACAGGGCTAACTGATGGCCACCAGTTCCTGGACCTTGTTTTCCCACCCTCCTGAGGCAGGGTCTGTGTGTGGCCCTGGGAGAAGGTTGCAGCAGGTGAGACTAGAAGGAGGTGGGAGGTCTAGGCTGTTCTGCTCGCTACCCAAGACCATTAATAACCAAGAGCTGGAAAGATAATTAAGAGCCAAATGTGGAACTGAGCCTGCTGTTGGCTTGCTGGCCCAGGTGCCAGCAGCTTGGTTCTTTTCTAGGGATGAAGGGGCAAGAGGTGCAGGGACAGGAGTCTCAGCTTCCTGCTGGGGAGTGGGGTGGGGAGGAGAAGTGTGAGGTCACAGAAGGGAAAGCATCTAACAGGCCCTAACAAACCCCACCCCTAATGCTGTTCTTTCCTTTTGATGCAACATGTGAAAAGCAAGGCTGTCACTTGTCTCACAGTGGGACATGCTTGGTCTGGCCCAGTTCCCACCAGTGGCTGCCCTAGCTTCTTCTCTCATCTATCTTCAGTCAAAAGCTCATATGCAGGGAGCCAGTGCTCACAAAGGGGGTCGGAGTGACATGGCATCTCTAGCCATGACCCTCCAGCTTTACTTACTCTTTGCAAGGGGAGGACAGTCCTCAAGTTTCCTGGATTAGGAATCTACGGTCAGCCGGGCTTGGTGGCGCACGCCTTTAATCCCAGCACTTGGGAGGCAGAGGCAGGCGGATCTCTGTGAGTTTGAGGCCAGCCTGGTCTACAAAGCAAGTCCAGGACAGCCAGGGCTGTTACACAGAGAAACCCTGTCTCGAAAAACCAAAAAAAAAAAAAAAAAAGGAATCTACGGTCAATCCTCCTCTTCCCCAAAGCCTTCTAGATTTGGCTGACTTTGGGCCGGTACCCTGGTCCCAGAGCCCAGCAGGCAGCAGCCACAGGATTATCACTTTGTTAGGAGGCGATGAAGCTAAGCAGTACCTGAGAGTCTGGGTTACCAGCCCAGTTATGGCTGGCAAGTGACAAAGGAGTCAACTGGTGGGTATTAGCAGCTTTATTAAGGACTTTGGTGCTGGGATAAGCTCAGTCCTTTAGTTTCATGACCTGTTATCTGGAGGCCCCAACAAGAGGGAGGGTTACAGATGCTCACTGCTCAGGGGCCACAGGATATGACAGTTTGGTTCTCACGACATATCCAGCACTGTGCCAGGCAAACAGCACGCCCCTGGGAGGAAGGTTGACAGGCCATGCCTCTGCCCGGCTATTGAGAGCCAGTTTCTCAGTGGCCCCTGGAAACAGTCTTGCTTGGTACTTTACTCCTTAGGCAGACATCAGACTCCTTAGGCCCCTCCTGTGTCTCCCTGGGTCTGGGAACACTAGCTTCTCTTCAGGTAGAGCCCCATGAGGCAGGCACTGCCTGTTGCTGAGGCTGCTCTTGGCCCTACGCAGTGAGGACATCTGTGTGGTCTTGGGCCTGGCCTGGTGCCCACTGCCACAGTGCCTCACAGCCTGTCACCTGCCATCTGTCCCATCTAGCCAGCCTCAGGTGAGGCACAGCCAGGGCTCCTGGCACTGCGCTCTGTGGAGAAGGCTCACTCCCACCTTGACCCGGCTTGCCCTTGGGACCTGTCCAGAACAGTGTAGATAGATAGATGGCACTCAGACCTTCTCCAAAGAGACTCAGATCTGGTGCCAGGATGGGGGAGGGGGGCTTCATCTGCTGTTCTGATCACTAACCTTAGGGCTTCTTTGCAAACAGATACCATGACCCAGGTATCGCCTTACTCAGGCAATACAAAGATTTTTAGTGTGTTTGACCCTTGTGGGTGGGAACAAATGACACCCACGAATGCTAAGCCTTTGAGTCCTCTCCTCTTTGTACCCAACCAGGAGGCTACCAGTGACAGAGGCCTGGTGTGATGAGGAAGGTGGCCTCATGTGACTCCTAGCAGGTTCGACAATAGATGGAGACTGAAGAGCAAAGAAAACAGTGGCAACACGCCCCCAGTGCCCCAGACAGTGGCAGTGGGGGCGTGGGGGGCTTCAGCTTGGTATCAGTGATGATGTATGTGGTCACCGGGTCCCTCCTCCCTCCTGGACTGGGGCCTCCCTAACTGGGAGGTGGAGGGGAATGCAGTAGCCACTCTGCCGCTGCTGTGTGTGGCTCCAGATTGCCACATAAATCAACTTGGGCTTTTATGATGCTAATAAATTTTCCACCAAAATTTGGTTTGGAGCCTGGGGGTGGGGTGACGTGTGTATGTGTTGCAATAAGATGATTTAATTTGCTTTATCCTTAAGCAAGAGGGAGGAGGGTAAGTACAGATGTTTTAATTGAGTTCTCAGCAAACAGCCTGAGCAGGGGTGGAGGTGTGTGGGGGGGATGGGCAGTTCTTCTTTATCCCTGGACCTGCTACTGTATTGCCTTCCTCACTTGGCCCACCCTGGAGCTGGGGGGGGTCTCCTGGGGAGAGGCTGCATTGGCAGACCCGTGTAGGGAGGGATGCCTGTTTTTCATGTGGATGGGCAACTATGATGCCTAAGAGCTACTGATGTGTGACAACTGGTGAGAAAGCAGGCCCACCTTCACCTAGAGATTCTTGGAGGCAGGGATGCTGGGGCCAGAGGTAGCCCGTGCTGCCAGTGGGACCCACATTCTTTGCGGGTTCTGCACGGCCCCCTGGGTCCTGGGACATCAACAACATAGCAGAGTTCAAGCTTTAAATATGGCAAGATGTAGAAGGGAAGAGGTGGCTGGCGCAAGTTCCCTCACTAGGGTAGAACAAGGCACTTGTTCAGGAGGGAGGGGTGGGAGTCTGAGACCCTCCACCCCAGAGGCCCAGCACAGGTGGGCCGAGGCCCAGGGTCCGAGCGGGAGGCATCCTTGGTGCCCAGAGCAGAAGGCACATCGAAAATGCAATTCATTAACCACTCATCATTCCAAGGCATGGAGCCTAGTGAGTGCATGTGTGACTGGACAGGAGGAAGCTGGGAGACCAGCCTCCTTCCACAGGAATGGTGGTAGGCACCCCCTCCAGCTCCACGGAAGCCAGGGACCTGGAGTGTGTGGCTACTGAGCACCCAGGACCAGGCTCCTAAGGGCGCCACCTTAGTGTTGCAATGCAGCATGGGAGCTGGGCTACGTAACACTGGCCTGGCCTTCTGCAGAAGGACACTCTGTTCTCCGCCTGCTGTAAGTCCAGGGCAGTCAGCCACTGTGGGTGTGGGTGGGAATGAGGGCAGCTTCTCAAGTGGTACCCTGCACTTCTGGGAGACCCTGGGTTCCAAAGCAGAAACCAGGGGACAGAGGGTCCCTGAAAGGGGCCCAAGCAAAGGGCTTTAAACCTGTGGAGAGATGCTTCATATGTCTGCTGCAGAAGGGCTGGCACCCACAGCAAAAGCTCTCATGGCTCTTGTCTAGGGAACCTAGTGCCGATTAGCACTTTCTGTCCTTGTCACTAGAGCTGGCCAGGCCTCCCATAGGAGAAAAACTTAGCAACTGTCGGGATTGGCAGGAAAGTGGGCCCTGCCCATCACAAGCAGGCCAGGTTAGGAGAGACAGGGCCTGGGATTTGCCTTTGAAGTGGCAGCAGCTGCTAGTGGGTGGTCAAGGATGCAGGGCGGGGCACGGGGTCTTGTATAAATAGCAGCAATGCCAGCACTGCTTCCCTCCGCTGCACAGAGGCGGGAGCCGGCCTCCCGTGCCAGGAGTGGAGGAATGTGTGTAACCACTGTGTTCCCAGGCAGGAAGGCTGTCCTGCAGGGTGAAGTCCTGGGTGGGGAGAAGACACTAGGTAAGAGATGTAGACGGCCTTCTCCGAGAGCCCCGGCCTAGCATGCTCACGTAGACCTGGGTGGCAGCTAAATCCTGCTCTGAGGTGGGGAGGCTGGAGCTGGGCTGCCCCCTGCCTCCTGTTGTCACACACATCCGGCTATCAGAGCTGGGTCTCATTGAGGACGATGTTGGCTGTAACAAAGAAGAAGCAGAAGAAAGCCCAGAGCAGTACAAAGGCCACCCAGAAGGTGTGGCGGAATGGGGACCTATGCTTGTTGACAGTTCCATAGCCGAAGGCCAGCTGGGTGTCCTTGCGGCAGAGGTATACCAGGAAGGCAGGGATGACATACTGAATGCCAGTGCCCGCATAGGCTCCTGTGATGGCCACCAGGGACTCCAGGTCATGGGTGCAGAAGGCCACCAGAATGGGGGGCACCAGGGTGATGGTGGGGAACACCACACGGTCTACCACCCATGGATATGTGCCACCTTCACGGTGAAAGAGTGTTTTCCAGTTGTTGCGCAGTGTCACCGCAATGATGGGGAAGTTGGTGCTGATGGTGAAGACAGGGAAGAGGCCCAGAAAGAATCGGACGGCTGCGAAGCCCACGATGTCGCACCTCGCAAAATTGAGGGTGTACATGTCCATGAGGCTGTCACCACGGAAGCAGAAGATGGCCGTAAAGGAGAGGAGTCCATAGAAGGCCAGGATCAAAGTGTAGTCCAGGAACACCAGGCGTGTGATGTGGCGCTTGGAGGAGATGGGGGTGATGAGGGAAGGCAGGGAGTGCTGGCACATGAAGGAGTAGACACATACCCCAAACAAGTTCCGGATCCCCAGGAAGTTGGCAAGGGGTGGATGCCCCTCTCCTTGCCTGTTCCCGATGCGCACTAGGGCCAGCACAATCATGATGGCAAAAGCTGCAAGACAAGGAGGGGGTCAGTGAAGATGAACTGCCTTGCCTGCTCAGTCTCGCTCTGCAGGCCTGTGCAAGGACTGGAGACCAGGGGAGGGAGCCGTGAAAACCCCCCAAAGCCATGCAGGGGCTGCTGAGCTTAGGAATGGCTTAGGTTCCCACCCTGTTCTCCCTCCTCTTCCCAGAAGCAGGGCCTGGGCGTGATCCAGAGAAAGGAGATGCTGGGGTGAGCTGCCAGCATCCCTTTATCCTTGAAGGAGTCTTTCAGGGGTTCTGTCAGCTTCCTGTCAGCAGCAGACCTGGCCAGCACTCATTCCTTGTGTCTTCCTTGGTTTAAAGGTTGTGTGGGATGAGGAGCTGGGGACTGAAAGGCACAGCTCACTTGGAGGAGCCATCTCTTAGGCACAAGTCCCCTGCTATATGTGGGTAGGAGAGCAGGAATGCTGGCAGTTGTGTGTAGGGTTGGGTGATGAGGGTCTGCAGCAAGTGGGACATGGTGAGGGGTCACTTCAGGGAAGAGAGGGCACCGGAGAACAATGCTGGAGACAGGTGAGTCCCGAGTGGCTGATCCTAAGGCGGGCAGCAAATGGCATGTGGTTCTGCTCTTCTGTGCTTGGTGACTTAGTCAGGGGACAGGGAATTTGCTGCAGAAGGGCATCTGTGACCTTATCTGTTCAGGGCAATCAGGCTCGGTAGAGACAGCTCATTCTACCTGGCAGCTCCCTCTCAGGCCCTCCACCTGTGGGCTGGCTCACCAGGCCCGCCTCTAGAACCCGAGTCCATGAAGGTATCCAAGTAGAACACTCATATTCTACAGCACAACCAATGGACAAGGGTTCTGGCCAACTAAGATGGCATTCCTAGATCTCTCTGGCTTCTGATGTCTTCTACTGACATCACCCAGGACTGCCAGTGGTAACCACTCAACACACACAGAGACCCCTGAGCCTCTGTCTCCATTTTTAATTTATATAGCCCTGTTGTCTCCATTCAGAACAGGTCTGACACTGTAGTCTGGGACAAGTCCACAGGGCACGTGACACTTCTTTATGAGTGGTGGGACAGAAGAGTCTGGAATGTCCTGTTTGTGGTCCCCATCGGGACTCTTCCTCAGTATGACGCTGGGGGACCCCTCAGGACATTGGTACACTCCTTGGCTCCTAGCAGAGACTGTTGTGCTGCGACCCACAAGAAGCAGGCCAATGTCTCTTCCCATGAGGACACGTGGGAGTAGGCTGGAGCTATCTATTCATTTTTAAACAGAGTTGTCTGATATGGCAGGGGGAAAGGATGGGAGAGCGGGGAGCTCAGAACAGGCCTGTGCAAACTTCCAGTAAAGACAAAGATTTGTTTCAGCTCTCACAGCGGCTCAATTCCGCCACTCCTCCTGCTCCAGGGTATCACAAATCTTTCCAGCCTGGTCCAGTCAAAGGGAAGCATTGACTAGTTCCTCTCTGAGCCTGAGCCCCAGAGCCCAGGACTCTGGCTATTCCCAGAGGTGTAGGAAGCTGCAGGAGGTGAGGCATGGCGTGGGGGAACCTAGTTGGCCAGAGTGGTGCCATGTGTGCCAGCGAGGGCCCCAGAGCCTCGGAAGAGCACAGCTGCTGGATGGTGGCTCAGGTGCCTGGCAGCCAGTTATTCAGGAGGTGGGAGCAGGCCATTGTGCCACACTGTAGGGAGGACACTGGGTGAGAGCCAGGGGAGTAGCCATTGCAAGGCAAGATTTAAATTGTGTTCTGCCACCACCGTTTGGGATGACACCTGTGACCTGGCCCGGCTCCAGGCCTTGGACACAGCCAGCATGAAACTGGAAAGAGGCCAGTGGAGAAATCCTGCAGCTGTCTGTTGCTTCACCTTGGCCTTGGATCTTAGAGAGGGCGAGGTGGCAGGAGGAGGCTGGCTATTGAGATGCCAGCACTTCATGGCTGGGTTTGGCCTCAGCTGGCTGCTCCTTCTCTGCTCTCTGGGGTAGCCTCAAGGCCCCAAGAGCTATGAATAGGTGTTGGCCTGTTTGTTCAGGGTGGCTGCCTGGACAACTTTGCCTGGGTTCTACCCCTCCAGTATCTACCTACTAACATGGTCTTCCAGGGGCTGCATCTTTATGTTAGGCTTTTCTAGAACTTTCAGGATGGCCCAGCCATAGCTAGTCTTATCTGTTAATGCGATTCCAGAGATTAGTGACCCAGCAGGGCCTGATGGTACAGGCCTAGAATCCCAGCTACTTGGGAGTCTGAGGTAGGAGGACGGCAGGTTCACAGCTAGTGTCTGGGCTACACAGTGAGTTCAAGACCAGCCTGGGGAAATAAATGAGCTTCTGTCTCAAAATAAAAGTATGTGGCTAGAGAAAAGGCTCAGCAGTGTTAAGGATACTTGGTCTTCCAGAAGTTCTCAGTTCAGGTTTCAGCACATGTCTCACAATTGCCTGGAACGCTAGCTAGGCACACACATGTGGCATACACTTGTATAGACAAATACATATAAAAATATTTTAAAAAATGAAAGCAAAGGGGGTTGCAGTTGGAGCTCGGTGGTGAACTGCTTGTCTGGTATGCACAAGGACCTAGGTTTAATCCCTGGTAAAACAATCCTTCTCTGTCTTTCTCATACACACACACACACACACACACACACACACACACACACACACACACACACACACACACACACTTTCCCAAAACTAAATCCGCCCTGGAGGGCCACATTGTGGAATGACAGCTTCCTGATAGTCACCTGAAGGGGACAGGCTCATGTGTGTTCCCTTTTCCCTCCCTCCCCTGAGCCACACTAGGCACTATGTCAAAAGTTTCCCAGCTGTGGGGACAGCATAGAAAGGCCTCTGGGTCAGGTTAGGGAAAAGCATGGCACCCACGTCTAAGCAGAGTTGAGGTGTAACCCTGAGGGCCTACTGAGCACGAGGCCCAGGGAACACAAAAGGACACACCTTCACACACGGGAAAGGGAGGCAGTTCTACACACATGTGCCCAATGAAAACTCTGGCCAGCCACAGGTGGAGACACTCACTGAGGCAGAGGAAATGTGCAGAGGCCTGAGGGAGAGCCCCAGCTGAGTCCAACAGAAGAGGGTCCACTGACTCCCCACCACCTCAAGAACACTCAGATGGGACTGTCCCCTGGGAACAGAAAGGAGAAGGGAGGTGAGTCAGTCTG
This sequence comes from Lophiomys imhausi, assembly GCA_907164525.1. Classification (NCBI taxonomy): domain Eukaryota; kingdom Metazoa; phylum Chordata; class Mammalia; order Rodentia; family Muridae; genus Lophiomys; species Lophiomys imhausi. The sequence goes on along the minus strand of CAJQZJ010004796.1, from coordinate 4,196,087 downwards.
GCTTCCACCAGCTACTTTCAAAAGAAACATTTATGTCCCTAAGTGGGCAGACACTGAGAAGAGAAGGGAAGAGGCGGGAGGGCTGGGGACTGCAGCCTGCAGAGGTCCCAAGATCAACTTACAAGACTAAGCCCCACTCTCCTGGGACCAGATTCCTTTGTCCCTGACACCTCCTGCCTTCCCTGGGTACCATAGGAACGGCAGAGTTCACCAGCTAGGTGATCCTAGATCGATCATCCAGTCCCGGGGGAGATGACTGCTCCAAAAACTCATTAGGTCTGCTAATAAATCAAGGTGAAATAAGATGGCAGGCTAGGATGTACAGACAGCGCAGAAGGCACACAGGGGACTACCATGCCACCGGCCTTACATCTCCGCTCACCTCCAGCTGCTGGGAGGCACAGATGGACATGGAGGTGAGATGTGAAGTGGTCCCCAGACATCCAGGATGTCTCCATCAGAGATGCAGTTCCCAAGTGGCAGTGCCAGGTGTCCCTGTCTTTGCCCTACCTTAGGCTAAGCTCAGAGAAGTCGCATCTGCTTGAGCCTGCTTTCCACACCGGAAGTCACACTCCAAGGGGTGTGGAGAAGCATCGGGGAGCCAGGGAGGACTCAGAAGGCCTGTGAGGGCTTGATATCAGGTCATATGGGGACAGTGGGCCTGGGCAGATCATCTGTCCAATGATGGGGTCTGTGCTTGGGGGGGGTGGGGGTACAGGAGATTTTTGGTACTATAGAAACAACTGGGCTGGTTTTGTATAAGCTGAGGCTTGGCCTGGACCACTCGCTCATTCACCAGACCCCCCCCCCCCCAAGTGCTTGCTGAGTGATGGCGCTATTCTGGTCACTCAGAGGTAAGTGCACAAGACAGACACAGGCCCTGTCCTCACAGAGTCCAGAGTGCAGGAGAACCAACAGGTGGAAGGTCCCAAAGACAGTCACAACAAAAGAAGGAACTGGTTAGTGATCACCTTAGCGGCAGGGTGGATGGCAACATCCCTGTGGTGAGAATGGTCCAAGTTCAAGGGTGGAAGCCCACGTACAAGAGGAGAGGGGAGGCAGGTGCCAGGTGCTGACTGGCATATAAGGACCTTCCTGGATGCTCTGGGGTCTGCTCTTGGTTTAGGAGGGCCCACTTCAAGGCAATGGTGAGGGGTCAGCGGCACCTTGGTTCCCAGGCTCCTGGTCCCTGACTGCCTGAAGCCATGAGCCACTTCTGACAGCTGATCTAGGTTCTACAAGCTGGCCTTGCCATATTGATTCACCTTGAGGCGCAGCTTTCTCCCCCAGCATCTACCTCCTTGGTGGGAGGGAGAGCGAGAGGGAGACAGGGGCAGAAGGCAAGCCATTATCTGAGGAGCTGAGACAAAAACAGGCGCTCCTTCCCTGTGTGGCGGGGGTTAGGGCAAAAACAACACGGGGACCAAGCCGCCCTACGGCACAAGCAGCACCTGGATGGCTTTCTTCTGTCCTTTCTGCTGTCAAGAGCCAGATAAATCCCTGTGGGAGCTGTCTGACCCAATGCTGTCTCTCTGTCTGACCTCAGAACATCTTCTTGGCAGAGAGGAAGGGCAAGCCACACCCTCCTGGATATGTGCCAAGGACAGAGGCATGGTGACTCCTAAGAGCCTCAGAATAAACAAACGGCACACCCAATCCCAACCTCACTGAGCAGGCCCAGGCCCTGTCTTCCCAGGCAGGGAAGGTGAGCAGGGATTTACTGGCCAGGTGAAGCCACCAGGCATTTGTTGGGGCCAGATGCAGGGTAAGCAGGAGTCTGATATTAGGGCATCCATAACAGATGTCTTAGGGCAATTGAGAGGACACAGGAAACGGGTTTGTTTTTTTCCTCAGCACACACTTAGTTCCCAACTCTCAGGCAGACACCAGCATTGTCAGAGGCCAGCTCCATCCTTCATGCACCGGAAATGCTTGCACTGGAGGTGTAGACAGGAGAGGGCTCCTCCTGAGTTCCCTGTACAGCCTGGCTGATATCCTTGGTCTCTGAGTCTCAGCGTGGAGCAGTCTGCTGCTCACAGTGGTGTGAAGCATGCGAGGCCCTTGCCTTCCTTGTAGGATCCTGGCATCTTGTGGGGCTGGCATGAATCAGGCCATCCACCTAGGTACCACTGAAGCTGGGGGACATAGACCACTGCTCTCCCACCCTCTTCCCTGGGGATACTATGGCTTTGAAGGTGGGACATGGAGTCCCTGTTAGTGGCTTTACTATTTTCCTCTTCCCTGTGACTAGCTCTGGAATGGCATGGGGTACTTCTGAGTGTGCTGACTGCTGCGCAAGTCTCTCCTAAAAGGTGGCAACAAAACACAGAGCTTAGGCCTGCAAGTTAGCTCAGTGGGTAAAGGAGCTTGCAGCCAAGCCTGACAGCCTGAGTTCAATCCTTGGGACTCATGTGGTGGAGAGAACTGACTTGGGCAAGTTGTTCTCTAACCTCCAAATGCATGCCATGGTGCACACACATGAATGCAACCACACAGAAATTACATAGCCCAGGCTAGCCCCCAGCTTCTATGTAGCTAAGGATGATCTTGAGCTCACTCTCCTGCCTCCACCTCCCAAGCGCAGAGATTACATGTGTGTAATGCTTTACCCAAAACTATTTTTTTCATACTGATTACAGCTAAAAGATACTTTGATATGATTAATAAGTATTTTTTAAATTGAATATATTCTTGGAGGTTTATTTTTACTTTTATTCATGAGTATGCCACATAGGTGTGGGTGGCTGGGGAGGCCAGAAGAGGTCATCAGATCCTCCAGAGTTGGGGTCACAGGCAGCTAGCTGTGAACTGCCTAGAGTAGGTGCTGGGAACTGAACTCAGGTCCTCTTGAAGAGCAGGCAGTGCTATGAACCAGTTAGTCACTGACTCCTGCCTGGACCTTAGCCTTGCGTTTTAAGCATGACAAGAACTGAGTCTCCTAAGTCTAAGCCTCTGTCATCTCTCCAGATGTGCGTGGGGAAACTGACGTCCGGGCTGAAGCCATGACACTGTCTTTAAAAGGTGAGAGGAGGGCTGGGACACTTCAGCTGGGAGAGTGTTTGCCTGGCGTGTGCAAGACCCCAAGTTCAATCCCTGGTGTCTTCAATGAAAAAAGAGGTGAAAGGCTAAGCAGGCTTGAGTCCCCTTGGCCTATGATCTGCTGGGTCATGTGACCTGTAGCCAGGGTGTCCTGCTCGGCAGAAAGGAGGTGCTAGCTTGGCCTAGGGGCCTAGGGAAATAGCATGGAACCTAAGCCACCAAGTAAGAGAGTTATCTTGATACAGATGAAGCTGGGACACAGACCTGTCACAAGCCTGTGTCCTACAGCAGGACCTAAAAGGACAAGAAATATAGCTGTGGTGGATGAAGAGGACATAGGTCCATTAAGACCAAACTACATGCTACAGTCCTGCCTTAATCCCCAGGTGCCCAAGAGGTACACACATACTTGAAACCATGACTCTCAGAGCTAAGGATGAATCCAACAAATACCTTCCCAGTATGTCAAGGCTCTAGGTCCTTCCCACAAGCAGCCATTTTCCTTCATGAATCCTGGAGAGCCCCCCTTTGACTCTGAGCTCTGCTCTGGTCCCAGATAGCCACTCTGGACATGATCGACCCTGTGCCATTTCCTAAGTCTCATTTGTGGTCCTGGCTCCGGCTTAGTGCATAAAAGGAAGCAACCATCCATCCAGGTGGCCATCCATCACTGTGGCTGTCAGGACAGCACTTCCTCTCCAAGCAGAGAATCAACATGGCAGAGTTAATGATAATGAATGGCCAGTGTGCCCGCATCAGTGGCTGGGCCGGGTGCTCCAGCAGGGTATGGTGGAGGACGTGGCTACATCTTTGTCCTTCACCACCACACTGCCCTCCCAGGACACAGGGCAAAGGGTCCTGCCTGAGGCTGGGTCATAGGGGGTGGGATTGGAGACTGGCAAGGTGACTGAGCTGAGAAGCAAGAAGTTTCCCAGCTCTAAATCAGGTGCAAGTGGTTGGCGTTTGTTCTTTAACCAATAGGACTAACAGCCTGCAAAAGGGGGGACACATTCAGACACAGAAAAGAGATTGAAGGGTGGTGGTGGGGGTGTCACCCACCGAGAAGCTGCTGCAGCTTACAGATGGTTGAGGGACAGCGTCTGGTCCCCCCCCCAAAAAAAAAAATTCAAGTTACACTGGGCTCAATCTGAGTACCACTCAACAGTTAATCCTGAGCAGCTTGCTGCACTGCCTTTAAAAACGCAGATGCTAGGAGGCTGCAGATGCTAGGAGGCTGGCCGGGTGGGCCAGCAGGCAAACGCAAGCCCAACCACTGTTTGGTTTCTCAGAACGGTAGAGGGAGAGAAAGGACTTCCGCAGGCCACCACAGCACATCCCCTGCCTCCCTCCTTCTCTACTCCCCTCCGCAGACACACACACCGGATAACAATTAAATTAAATGGAGGTGCTGGAGGGGTTAGTGCTGAACGGAAGGAAGTGGCCAGCGTAGCAGCGACTGGCATGGACTGTCACTGGGGGGTCACTGAGAAAGCAGTCCCTTTGTCATCACACAGCCTTACTTTTCAGGCTGAGGTGTGGCTCCCAACACCAGAATGTAGGGTACACTTCTGTGTACCAACCCTGTAACAACCCTACAGGCTCAAAAGAGGAGCCTGGGATCACTCTGGTGTTCTTCTCTGCCTTGCCAGCCAATCGAGGAGCTGCAGGAACCTGCCCTGAACACCCAGCACCAGTACCAGCTAATCTGAGGGGCTTTGGAGGTCAGAGGAGTGGGATGGGGGCTCAGGTGCAGGCAGCTCATACCTGCTCTACAAAGATTCTTGGGGCCTCTTCTTGCCCATCTAGGGGATTTAAAGCTATGGAAGGCAAGTGTCCTCCTCTACTGTGCATACATGTGTATGTCTGTCTGTGTGTGTATGTGTGTGTTCTCTTCATATATTCTTTGATGCCTGAGTTGGTCTATCCTTCTCCAGCTGTCACTCACCTACCTGAGCAGGGACCAGAGGTCTCCTGGGTGTTCCCTGGGAGAACAAGACAAGCTTGGGAGATGGTTGATGTACTTTGGGGTTCTGGGTGAGACCACATGGCCTGTCCCTGCTGACCTTGCCTGTAACAACTCACTCTGAATACTTTTTCTTTTTTTTTTTTTTTGGTTTTTCGAGACAGGGTTTCTCTGTGTAGCCCTGGCTGTCCTGGACTCACTTTGTAGACCAGGCTGGCCTCGAACTCGCAAAGATCCGCCTGCCTCTGCCTCCCAAGTGCTGGGATTAAAGGCGT
>CAJQZJ010004796.1:4180364-4190800 GCA_907164525.1 Lophiomys imhausi | reverse complement strand
CCTGCCTCTGCCTCCCAAGTGCTGGGATTAAAGGCGTGCGCCACCACCGCCCGGCTTGAATACTTTTTCTATTGAAAGAAGAGAACTGAAGCTAGCCTGGCTTCTGGTGCTGGGCAGGTCCCTGTGCCTTCCCAGAAGACTCCATCCCACCCACTTTCAGGACCAATTCTACCCCATGGCTACAAGCCTCTTCTGGAGGGGCTTGGAGCAGAGCTCTCTCCTCCAACCTGAGGTAGAAGATACAGGGCAGGCACTCAGTCTCCAGAGCAGCCAAGTTCCTAGTATGAGAGCAGGAGTTCTGGCCTTGTGATCCTTCAATTTCCCTCTCCTCGGCTCACACAGGTGGCGCCTGGGAGACAAGAGTCTCCCATTTTTCATTCTTGAGTTGTCAGGGCAGCTTGGTTAGTGACCATGGGGACTCAGCAGAGCCAGGAGCCTGGCTGTGAGCCAGCTAATTTCCTTCCTGGAGATTGAAACACAAAACTCCAGGCACTGTCACCCTCCCCACTGAAGGCTGCTCGGAGAGGTGACAGACACCAGAGCCAGGGGTTTTGAGTTCCCTGGCCTGAAGGACCATCATCAGTTCTGGAACTGCAGGGCTGCTGTGGCCCTGTAGATGGTGGCCATAAGGGCTGACCCTGTCAGAGACCACGCTTATGACCTCCATGGAGTCTGACTCTTCCCTCTGCCGACCACAGGTGCCTTCCCTTGCCTTGGAGTGTCCAGGTAGCTGTCCCACCAACCTTCTGGGTGGATTAGCGGCTCTGGTCTGTGGGTAGATCTGCATGTGGCCAAGATACATACAGATCAGAGCTGCCATCAAGTGGAGCTGCTGTGTGTGTGTGTGTGGGGGGGGTGGCTGGAAGAGAATGTCTTCCTTCTCTTGAGCCCAGCACAGTGTCCTGACTGGCCTTGACTGACACTGGCTGAGAGTGCAATTGCCAGCCTATGGATGGCTCTTCCCTAGGAAAGGTTAAATGACATGTCTGCTTCACCCCAATGGTCTGCTACGCACTGATCTCTGTGTGCACGGAGAATGCCTAGAAAACTCAGGGTACAATGAAGACCACCAAGGGCTTGTTTGGGTCCTCTCTACTTGTGGAATAGCCACTGAGAGTCCTGGAAAGTGGCCACTGGGCAGGAGAGTGTTAGCACAAGGAGGCTGGATGCATGCAAGTGGGGACAAGGCTTTTCCTGGACTCTTGGGTAGTGGTGGTTGAGGGGCAGCACGGGAATTTCAAAGGCCACTTGGCAACAGTGGATGACAGATGGACCAGGCTTACAAGACCCCTGACTGCTGGCTGTGACAGATCAGAGAAGCCACACAGGGAGACTCTCTACTGGGGCCACCACAGACCTGGGGACAGGTACAGACCAGAAAGCCCTCCTGTTCCCAGGTGAAGGTCTCTTCTTAGGGACCTGTGGCCTTGGTTGCCATCACTGCCTAGTTGCACCCTGCCTGCTGGCTTGGAGAACAAATCTGGGACACTTGTAGGGGGTGGGGTGGGAGAGCAGGACCGAGCAACTTCCCCAGGCAAAACGGCCCTAGCTCTTCTATGGATGCCTGGAGAGGATGGTGTCTGACCCACTTTGAAGGGAGCGGGGAGCTGGAGAGCAGGAGGCATCAGTTGAATACACAAAAAGAGGGGAGGAAGCCCTATGGGTCCATGACAGCCCAGAGGAGGGAGGTGGTGCTCCACAGCGGCCTTTATTAGAAAGGATTGGGCTTTTTAATAACACCAATGGGGTGCCCTGGGCCTGAGCCAGGTGTCTCTGAGCTGAAGTGGGAGGCATCCGTGCACCAGCCAGGGCGGGTGGGTGAGACTGAAGTAATAATGCCCATTGTGGCTCCTTCTAGCCAGAGAGTTCCCATGGGGCAGCCAGTTGGATATCCAGGGGGGGAGCCACCAACAGGTCTAAGTCTTGTTGCTTAGGGCTCAGGCTGAAGGCCTGGTTGCTGGGCCTGTGGGAATGAAGGCTGGTGCCTTGGCTGACTCAAGTGTCCCCAGACGACCTGCTGCTCACAGTGGACTCGGACTAAAGATAATTCCCCATGCCCCAGCAACATGGATCAGTCTGCTCATCTCTCTCAGATGGTGGGTTGGTGGGGGGTAGAGACTGGGGTGCAGGGACCACAGCTGGGCTAGGAGAGGGGGTGAAAGAGATTGCTTTGCCGACACTGGGCACAGCTGAGGTAATGTCCCTGACCTCACAGTCTTTCCCGAGGAACGTTCACTCTGAGGTTACTCTCAGGAAGGGACAGCTGACTGTGACGGCAATGAGGCTGATGCTCTTGCCTGAGTGCTGAGCAGGTGCCAGGCATGGTACTAACAAGCATCTTCTATTCTGTCTACTGCATCTCCACAGCCCTCAGTGAGGCAGTCTTTCTTCCCATGGCACAGAAGAGGGTCCCAGAGGATGGAAGTTTAGTCTGCACACGGTGGGAGAGGATGCCATCAGGCCACGTTAGGGAGCCAGGCCAGAAGGTGGAGTGACAGCCAGCAGGAGTGGCACCCAGGTAGGTGCTGTGCTCACACAGCTGTGGCCAGTCTGGAGTGGCTGCCTGGGAGAGCCAACTGGAAGACCACAGGCTGGCAGGGAGGTCTGTGCTGGGCTGGAGGATAATCTCCCATGCTAGAGACAGCAGGGACTCTCCTTGCCCTTGTGAATTCAGAGGCATTTATTATCCAAGTACCATCAGGGCTGAAATGCCGGCTCAAAGGTTAAGGGCACTTATTTATAGAGGACTCACGTTTGATTCCCAGCATCCACAAGGCTGCTAACAACTCTCGGTGACTCCAGTTCTAGGTGTTGATGCTTTTCCCTGACCCTCCAGCACCAGGTACTCATGTGGTACACATACATATACATGTAGGCAAAGTACTCATGCACATTAAAAAAAAAAAAATTGAAGTACTCCAAATCGGCTAGTCTGGCATGAGAAATGAATCCATGTTGGCATTTGTCACCTATACTCTTGACATTTTCCCTTGACGACTGGCTATTTGCAAAGGCCATCCAAGCCTTCAAATCCCACTGTGGATGCACAAGGAGAATTAGCTACTAACGAAGTGAGGGAAGGGCAGAGGAAAGCCTGAGCTCCTGGGCACAGCTCTGGGGGCCTGCGATCGACCCCCAGCTTCATTTCAACAGATGGCCCAACAAATTCCTAATTAAGCTCGAGAAACTTTCCGGCTCAGCACATTCATTCACGATTTTCCGGTCCCTTTGGTGCCCATTCTTCCCCTTGTCTTCTGGAACCCAAGCCAGCTTACTGCCTCCCTGTGCTCCCTGCTCAGTGCTTGAAAAGGAACAGCCCTCATTTGGGGAGTGGGGAGAGAAATGGTGTGTGTTGGCAAAGTGTAAGAAGGAGGGAGATTAAAGAAGGAGGGAGGAGAGGACAGAGGAGAGGAGGGAGGGGAAGAGGGTCTTGTAGGGCCTCTCCACACAGCTGCTTCTCAGAGGCAGAATGACAACTTGGCAGAGGCTCCCAAGGGCTTCTGAGATCACTGCCCGAAGGGAGTTCTAGAAAAGCTGCCTGGAGTGAACTTGGCTCAGAGGGGAGACTCCCTTACTGTGGCTGAGGCCTTGGTCCAGCAGGCTGAGTTCCCTTCCATGAACAGAGCTGCCTGTTTGGTGTAGATCTGGGTACTTCTGTTGCCTGGTTCTCCTCCTCAGAACAAGACCTGGAGTTAGGTGGACGAAAACCCTTGCTTCTAGCTAAGAAGAAACTGCCCTGGTAGTTCCTCTGCCCCAGCTGGGAGCTTAACCACGCTAACCACGCTCACTATGGCAATTTTCCTGGGTGGCTCTGTCACTGAGAGGCCCAGCTTTTTAAGCTCAAAGGTCTGAGTCTCTCATGGAGAAAAATGACTGCCTTGTGGTCAGCCTGTCACCCACAGGAGAGCATGGGGAGACTTCTGACACTTGGTTATTTCTCAGCTCCAAGGGAGAAGAGAGGCAAATGGTGGCAAAGACAATATATGAAGACAGTGAGACACAAGGGCTGGACCCTCACCAGCTGGTCTCTGCTCAGACTCCAACTGCTGTCACAGACCCTCAGGACCACTGTCTCCTGCTCTGCAGCACACAGGAGCTGCTTGGAGGCTCCAGGAGTCCCAGGGTAGAATTGGGGATCTTCTGCCATGTGAGAGGCAAGATGGCAGTTCCCATGGAGGAACAGTGCCTTTGAGTCAGGGACTTGCTTATATATACCTGGTGTTGGCCTTGAACTTTCTTTCTACTTTGTTTCTTTGTTTTGTTTTTTGGAAACAGGTTTCTCTGTGTAGTCTTGGCTGTTCTAGAAATTGCTCTGTAGATCAGGCTGGTCTCGAACTCAGAGATCCGCCTGAATTTAAGATGTGTGCCATCACCGCTTGGCCTTACTTTGTTTCTTTAAGACTTCTTTTTGAAGTTTTGGTTCTGAGCCTTAGGCTTTAATGGCGAAGCCTTTTCTCTAGTGCTATTTTTATTATTTTAAATTGTGTGTGTTTCTGTCTGTCTGTCTGCATGTGGGTATATGCACATGTATGCAGAGGGTCAGAGGCATCAGATCCCCCTGGAGCTGGAGTTTCGGGCAGTTGTAAACCACCCATGGGTGAAGGGAATGTGTTCCTGTGAATGCTGGTGGCAAGTGTGTGAAGAGGAAAACCCCGGGTGTCAGTCTTCATCTTCAGCCTCGTCTTGAGACAGTCTTTCTTGTTTACTGCTGCATACGCCCTGAGTTTCTGGAGACCTCTGTCTCTGGCCCCCATCTTCCTCTAAGAGCTGGGAATCCAGACTTCTGTGCTACTGTGTCCAGCTTTTATGTGGGTTCTGGGAAGCCAAACACAGGTTGTCAGGTCTGCATGGCAGGTGCTTTTTACCTTTTGAGCCATCGCCATAACATACCCAGGTGTCAGGCCCGCTTCACAGGGAGGGTTGAAAGGGAAGGAAGCAAAGGCAGGTTGGTGGTAACCTTCCAGGATCTGGGGCTTGTGGGCATCAGGAGCTTTACTGTAATTCTGACCCAATTCTAGTACTTACAAGAAACATTATTTACTGTTAGTATTTTCCTTTCCCTTTCACAGGCTCTCCTTCCCTCTACTTCCTTCCTTTTTTTTTTTTAAAGATCTTATTTATTTATTATGTATACAGTGTTCTGTCTGCATGCATGCCTGCAGCCAGAAGAGGGCATCAGATCTCATTATAGATGGCTGTGAGCCACCATGTGGTTGCTGGGAATTGAACTCAGGACCTCTGGAAGAGCAGCCAGTGCTCTTAGCCTCTGAGCCATCTGTTTCTTTCTTTTTTGAGACAGGGTCTCATGTAGCTCAAGGTATTTTTTCTCTGCATTTGAGGCGGGCCTTGAACTCCTGATTCCTGCCTCCTCCTCCTAAGTATGGGGATTATAAATGTGTGCCACTACACTGGGCCCAAGCTTCCCTCTTTTTTTTTTTTTTTTTTGGTTTTTGAGACAGGGTTTCTCTGAATATCTCTGGCTATCCTGGACTCGCTTTGTAGACCAGGCTGGCCTCGAACTCACAAAGATCCGCCTGCCTCTGCCTCCCAAGTGCTGGGATTAAAGGCGTGCGCCACCACCGCCCGGCTTTCCAAGCTTCCCTCTTTAGATGGATAGTTTGTTCAAAAATGTAAGAAGGTCAACTGTCACTATCAGGGCTGTTGTCTTCTTATGGGCCGACACAGGGAGCCATCAAGCTCGCCACAAGCATGTGCTGCTGCCCCCCCCCCCCCATGTTCACTCTCAGTGTCATCCCAGAATGGAAAGAAGTGAGAAATGGCTGAGCTTCTCCCAGCTGAGAGAACCCATTCCCCAGGCCAAGGACAGGCAAGCATCAGTGGGGCAGGGCCCAGACTTGTAGGCCCAGTCACAGAAAATGAGGAAGGAACTGGGCAAGAGAGAGGTAGTTGGGGGACAGAGAACTTTCCTCTCCAAATCCCACCCACGATAACTGTGACAACACCACCAATTACAGCAATGGCACCCTGGAGCTCTCACATATATCACATAAGCCAAGATATAAGAGAGGGGGATGGATTGCATTCTGACCCTGCCAACCCTGACTTCTAGGCATCATGCCCTCTTGGATTAGAGAGGTGCTGGTCCCACCATGCTGCAGAACCTGCTCTAGCTGGGGCAGGCCAGGCTGTCTGGGAGGGTGATCTTACTTCCCACTGTGGAAGCCTGGACTCCTGTGGTTCCTCTACTGCACTGGGGGAGCCAGGGGCCAGGAGCAGCCAGAACTTCTGGACCTGGTTAGTGTGAATGGGCCTTAACAGAACCATCATCCTGCTGGGGCATGACACAGGATCAGCGGCAGCCTGCAGCCCTGGTCCTGATGGGGGTTAAGAGGCTGAGAAGGACAGCCAGGAAGAAGGAACCCAACTCAAATTTCTCTGGAAACTCTGTGCCAGGGAGTGGGGTGGGAGATTCTGGACAAGTCCCATGTAGCCAAGGCTGGCCTTGAATTAACTCACTTTGTAGCTAAGAGTGACTTTGAACTTCGGATTCTTCTACCTCTATCTCCTGAGTGCTAGAGTACAGGCACGTGCTACCATATCTGGTTTTATTTGGTGCTGGGTACCAAACCTGGGCTTCATGCATAATTAGACAAGCACTCTACTGAGTTCCATCCCAACCTCCACCCTTTTTAGCTTTTACACTGAGAAAGTCAGATCAGATGCCCATCAGATAGCCAGAGGAGACAGGAAATAGCAGCCCCACGTTTGATCATCCTCAATCCTGCAATGCCAGCTGGTTCCTTCCCCAGCAGGTGGCTGGCGGGATGGTGTGGCAGAAGTGAACAGATTCCTGCTATTAACCCAGTTTAAGGGGGAAGATCCCCAACATCTACCCGAGGACAAGGGTGCTGTCAACCGGGGTATCAGTTAGAAGCCACTACAGACGGCGTGGGTATCTTTTCATACTCTGGTGGTCCAAGACTCAAAGGCTGAGAATAGTTGCTACTGTGACCCACTGGGTTTTATGGCTGTACCACACCCCCCCTGAGAAGGCAGAATGGTGTTCCTGTCCCCTCCAGGGGTCACAGCCCAACCTAGGATGGTCATGTGAAGGAGGCTGGCCCAGAATTAGCAGTTCAGGCCTTAGCCCAGTTCCATCCATTCAATGTGACCTGAAAAAAGGCCACTCACATTTTTTTTTGGTACTAAATTTCCCCAGCAGCAAAAGGCCGACAGAGCACCTGCCTCCTCCTCACCCTCTGGAAAGGTCAGAGGCCCAGGCAGGCCGAATGAACTGAGCCACCACCACATCCCAGCTGGGAGTTTGTCTGGCTTCTCTGCAGAGGTAGAGGGAGGGGCTGGGGAGAAGGGGAGATAATTGGGAGATTTCTCAGACTCACCGATCCATCTCATCAGAGAGGTCAGGATCTGCAGGTACTTAGTCTTCTGGACATCGAAGAAGGTGAAAGGACCAAGGAGGAGGGTGAAGACAGCCTGGGGATGGAAAGAGGAATGAAGTGGTGGGCAGAGACAGACACACAAAGTGGGCTGTGGGTAGACTGAAATCTGTGCACACAGCTGAGGGCTGGTAGGACCGCAACTGAACATCTGGACTTACTGGCGGTGTCTCCCTGGGACCCATCACTGAAGATGAATACCAAGGATGAGGGCGGGACCAGAGAGCCAGAGCCCCACTTCTCTGCTACTCATACTTCCTGTTCAGATGTCACCACCATTTGTAGGAAAAGCCCAGGCTTCCTCTTGGGACCCCCACCCAATCCATTGTCTTCAGCAGGCACCGTGACGGAGCCTTAGGCCGAGCAGTGTGCTGTGCTGAGTGTGGAGTGCTGGTGAAACACCAGAGAGATGCCCCAGAAGGAATACCAGACAGGCCTTCTATATCACAGGGAAGAGAGGACAGAGGGAACAGGGGACAAGAGGGCTCTGACAGGCAGAGGCAGCTGAGAGGATAAGGATGTCATCTTTCAACAAGGACGGGAAGACAGAGGACAAGAGTCAGGGTTGCTGGGGACACTTAGGGAAATGTCCTTGACTGACAGCAAAGGCCTCACCTAGAAGACCTGAGAGTGGGGTTGAGAAGCAGCTCAGTTGGTGGAGCGCTTGTCCTGGGTTCAATCCCCAGCACTGCATAAGCCACCTGCCCATTATCCCAGGCCTGTTGCTCCAGGCTGGAGGCAGGAGGACTGGAAGGTCAGGGTTAGCCTCATCCACATAGAAGAGTCAGAGTGAGTGAGTCAGGGGTGGGAGGCCAACTGCTCTGAGACCAGGGTGTGTGTGTGTGTGTGTGTGTGTGTGTGTGTGTGTGTGTGTCCGCTGTGGCACTGCCCCACTTTTTCTTTTCTTTGGAGAACGAGAAATGAGTCACTTAAAAAAAAATTGAACCCGGTTTTAGGCTGCTGGCCTGTGGGGTATGTGACCCCTTTACAAAAAGCAATCAGAGGAGATATGGTGGTGTCTCAGAAGGGAAGGGACTTGGTTCTCCATGCCAAATTGGCTGCTCAGGAAGCAGAGGGATTTGAAGCTGCTCGTTGGAGTTAAGATGGTACCATTTCCAATCTGCCACTCGGAAGCAGGCAAAAGACCAGCCCTTATTAACATTTATACTGTGCCATTTCATCACACTGATGCTAATGACACTCAGCAGAGATGCGGTGAACGTGGGGTGGTACAGAGCCTGAGGAACTTGGGGAGAGGGGCTTACCATGGGGAGCTGGGCTCTGGCCCTACAAGCAGGCTGACTCCATCACAGCTGCCAAGTAGTGGGGGAAACAGGACAAGACAATTCCTGTGACAGGCAGGAGGGATCTCCTGGCGGGAGGGGTGGAGGAGAGCCCACTCCACCCCCTCCACGAGGAGGGCAGGAAGTGGGGGAAGCTGTGACCTCTTATCCAAGTCCATTATCACTGTGAGAATGAATGACAGGATTCCAGAGCCGCCTAAGAAAGGCTCTAATTAGCTGGGGTGGGTGAAGGCACCCTGACAGTCCCTGCGGGACTGGGAGATTTCTGGAGAGAATGTTTTTCTGCTGGGGGCCTCAAAACCAGCCTTGCTTCTCTTCAGGAAAAGGGGAGATAGAGAAGCATTTGTTTATGACAGTGGGAGGTAGGGAAAGAGACTTCTGTGAAGGCAAAGGCAGGTGTCTGTGTAGCTCGGGCAGGAAAGCTGGACCATAGTAAAAACACACACACACCTGCCACCACCCCGGCCGAGCCTGTCTGTATGCCGCGCCATCAGTAAGTCATTTAGGAAAATTACCACGTTGGGGAAGCTTTCCACTGATACATTTCTGTTTTGAAGCAGCGAGAAGGGGCACAAAATGTGCTCAAACGACTTCGGTCTGTTGGGAACTGGGCTCTTGGTATGCCCGGGGGGTTTGGGCACCTTGGCTCTGCCCTGTGATGTCTCCAGCTGCAAACATGGTGCCCAGCTGTAGAAGCCAGAAATCTTGGGGTGGCTGATGTGAAAGGCCAGATGTCGTATAGAGCATGACACCTGATTTTTAGAATGTTCTGCATAAAAACAGGGGGGGTGGTAGTGGAGTTGTTCTGGAGGGCAGCCGAGACTCTGGCTGCTGCAAAGGCCCAGGGCCCAAGGCCTCTAGGCACACAGGCCTCGTCTATCTTCCTCATTCTCTGCACACTTGTAAAGACTCCCTATGTCGTGGAGCCCTGTGGATAGAATCCTAGGTGCAGTGGGCCCCTGGGGCCAACTGAGTGACAGAGAGTCAGGAAGAAGGCCCACTTGCTTAGTGTTCCATATTCAGTCCAGACACCAGGTCTGTCCTGGTAAGCGGACCTGGTGGTATAGCTCCTTTAGGACTCAGCTCCAGCTGTGCACTGAGAGCTGGACAGTGGCTGTGCTTCCTTTCGATATCCAGGAACACAGACCAGCCTCACTGCTGAGGAAGTTCGGAGCCCACTGAGTTGCAGGCAGCATACACAGAGTGCCAGAGAGCAGCCCCTGCGCGGGGTGCAAGCTCACTTGGCAGAAGGAGCCCAGACGAAGGCAGAAGGCAGCAGACCTGGAGCTGGGGCTAATTTACGAACAGGTGTCCTTTGCAAATTAGCTCAAGCAGGAGCGGGTGTTCAGAGTGACAGAGGACTGGAGTGAAAGTGGGAGGAGAGAGGTCTGCTGGAGTCTAGCAGGGTACAGTCCGCCACTGAGTGATCTCCAGCTGGATGAGGTGCGTGTGCTCTCTTTCCCTTTTACAGAAAGATGAGAGAGAAAGCCAAGAGACAGCCTATCCTCTTGGGTCTCCCAGTCTAGCCCATATGACATTATAAATTAGCCAGCTTCTGAGCAAATTTTCCAACCCCCAAATGCCATTGATCAGTTCAACTCAGTCTCTCCTCAAGGACTCTTGTCCCTCTCATTACAGAAAGCAGGGACACCACTCACAACAGGCAAGTGTGTTTCTTTTTTTTTTTTTGGTTTTTCGAGACAGGGTTTCTCTG
>CAJQZJ010004796.1:4158049-4180264 GCA_907164525.1 Lophiomys imhausi | reverse complement strand
CACAAAGATCCGCCTGCCTCTGCCTCCCAAGTGCTGGGATTAAAGGCATGCGCCACCACCGCCCGGCGGCAAGTGTGTTTCTTAAAAAGAAGAAGAAGAAGAAGAAGAAGAAGAAGAAGAAGAAGAAGAAGAAGAAGAAGAAGAAGAAGAAGAAGGAAGAAGAAGAAGAAACAGCGATGCTTTGATTTCTAATGAAATCATCAAGCTGGTTTCTGGGAATAAAGTCCAAGACAGATCGGGAGGGGGCAAACGGGGCCAACAAATCTTTCTGGGTCAGTGAGTTTTGCTGCGTATCAAAGGCCGCACAGCAGCCTTGCTGGAGCCTTGATGAACACGAGGCAGCTCCTGTTCCCAAGGCACTGCAGGCTCACACACGGAGCTCGGCCACTGCTGTTTTAGAATGCTCTAGAGCCTACTGTGTATCAGGGCTGTCTGCCTTCCTGTGTCCCCCAGGCAGATGACATCCACCCCAGCTGCTCAGGTGCCAAGCGTCCAGCCACCTCCAACCTCTTCCTTGCCTCAAGCCCTAGATATCTGGGTCTACCATAACAAGTCCACCAAACAAGTAGCTCCAAGCCACAGACTTTCCAAGACAAGGAGTCCCAGATAGAGAGAACTCAGACAGGCTCCTAAAGGTGCCACAGAGTGCCCCCTGCAGGACAAAGTCCCACGCAGCGCACGAACCACGCATAGGGCTGCCAAAGGCTGAATTTCTGAAACAGGCCAGGGACTAGAAGACCTGGGGCAGGCACTGACAGCCTTATACGGGTTAGGCTGGGGTGTCATTCGACCCCCCCCCCCAAAGGAGTCACAACCCGCAGGTTGAGAACCGCGGTTCTGACTGGCGCCTCCTTTCCCTCTTGCAGCGTCTGCCTCAGCGGCCAGCTCCAGAGCAAGGAAAGAAAAACACGGAGCTACTGACAAGCAGACCTTTAGATCAAGAATGCTGCTGAAGTTCAGCCATGTTCACCTTTGAGCTGAGCCCCCACACTCATCATGGGCTGAAGGCAGGCTCCAGCCTCACTCAATCCTGTCTTGTACGAAACTGGCCTGGGACAGGCCAGGAGTGCTGTCTGCTGTTTAGAAGGGAACAGATGGGTGACGGTCTACATGGCAGCACCAAGTAAAGCCTCTGTGATGCCTATTTTCCCAGTCTCCAAATCTTTCTGGCCAGAGACATAAGACAAAAACATACATTTGACGTCCATCATAAATTAACTCTCCCAAAAGATATTGCAAAATCTCAGGTCCCTCAGAAAGACAGGAATCTATCCCAGTAGAGGCCTCCTTGTACCTGCCTCCTCCTTCATCACTCCACTTCTATCAAAGTCACCCTCTGATGACATCACCACCACTCAAGGCCACAGGCCCCTTTACATCTGCAAAGCGTCCACACGTGTGGCTTCCTAACATCCCCCCTCATTTGCACGGGTATCAGAGCAGGTGATGACTCCACATCTTACTGACTGAGAAAACGAGGGACCGGAGAGGTTCAAGGTTGGAGGAAAAAAGTTGCAGGGTAAGTAAAGGTATCTCCCAACACAGCTCAGCTTTCTCTGCTAACCCAGCTCACTTCATCCACCTCACAAGAGGCTGTTTCCCTCTCCCCTCTCCTGTCCCCCACCAAGCTCATTTCCACCCTCATGCCCTTGCCCTCTGGGCCCTCCTGATGACAGAATATCTTTTCTCGCCCCCCCCCCCCAAGCTCATTCAAATGCCAGCCTCCTCTGCAGTGACTTCTGGCTTCTCTAGGGCTCGTGACTGAATCACCAGCGCACGGGTGGCACCATGTGACTTCCGTCCTGCAGGGAACAGGGCTCCTGCATCCCCAGCAGGAGAGTCAGCATGCTGAGGGCAAGGACCGTATCCTTGCTTGTTCAACATCTAGAGAAGCCTTTGTACACATGACACCAGTAAGCATGAACCAGTATTCGTGGACTATGCTGCACTTAGTGTCATGCCTGGTAGAAAGGTGTCATTATTGTGTTGGGGAAGAGGCAGGCCTACCTTTGCTGATTTGCTTTGTACCCCGATACTACCCTTCCTGCCATAGCCAGGCAGCTATGCAGAAGCACCCCTGCTCTGTTGAAAAAACAATCACCACATTGCGGGGGGGGATTTCTTTCCAAAAACAGTTTGGAGGGTAGTTCAATGGTAGAGTGCTTGTCTAGCACATGCAAGGCCCTTGGATCCAGCCCAGGACTTAGGGATGGGGCCAGGTATGAAGGAGAGGAGCCTGGTACTTGTCTCCTGCCATCGGCCGTGCTGCTCCCTATGCCCCCCCAGGATCCCACTGGACTGTAACTGCATGGTGACTCTGCAATGGCCCCCAGAAGAGGTGACATCTCAGAAGAACCCTAAAGAACTAAAGGTCTTCAGAGGGGTTGGCCTTTCTGAAGCACCTACCTTTTGGTAGGATTCCCAGTCACAAGCCCAGCCATTAGCTCTTCCCGATCAGAAGGCAACTCCTAAAGCCTGCTTGCCATCTTTCCCTTGCTGGGAGGAGGTGGGGCGAGCTGTATGTAGCTTCTGATTAGAACATCAACCCTGGCAATAAGGTAACGCAAATACTCAAGGAGGCAGCAGTCGGCAGCTGCTGATCCAGCGGGGGAGGGTCCCTCCCACCCCTGCCATCTCTCTGTGAGTGTACGTGACAGGATGGTATGCTCACGTAGTATCCTTCACTCCCGCAGAAGGCTTGGGACTGAAAGAGGGTATGCTGGCTACTATGTGCCCTTACATGGACACCAAGCTACTTCTTCACCAAGTGGGCAGTTCTCCAAGTGCCTGTTTATATACATGCCTCTGGAGGGGAGTTTTCTGTTTATGGTACCCCAAGAAGAGTGAGGATGGGGCTTTCAAGGTTCCGGCACTTTCCATCCCACTCATCAGCTCCTGGGGTCACAGCACAAATGGTCAACAGGCTCTACTCCAGGACTGGGTGGGTGGTGACTTCGCTTTCCGCTTTCCCTGTTAACTCAGCCTGGGTGATAAAGGCACTTTTTTTTTTTTATAAGTACTTTATTTTTTTTTCTTCGAGTTACATCTCAGTCACAAACCTTTCCCTATTCCCCCTTCCTGTCCCACCCTTCCACCCTCTTCCCCCCAACAGCTTCCCTTTTCAATCCAACAAATGGTTCTTTCTCTCTTTTTTTTTTTTTTTTTTTTTTGGTTTTTCGAGACAGGGTTTCTCTGAATATCTCTGGCTGTCCTGGACTCGCTTTATAGACCAGGCTGGCCTCGAACTCACAAAGATCCGCCTGCCTCTGCCTCCCAAGTGCTGGGATTAAAGGCGTGCGCCACCACCGCCCGGTTCTTTCTCTTATAACAGTAAATTCTATACAAAACAGCAGAATTAAATATGCCACATTTATGAGAGTTAAATGGCCCAGTATACCTTCCCAATGTCCAGTTCATACATATTTGGCCCCTGACTTTAACCTTCTACCTTCTAACCATCTCCATGAATTTAAAGTTCTATAACTGACTTAGCTTTCATACTAACTTGCATCACTATTATAACTATCTTCTTAGGTCTAGAACGCCCTCTTGATTCCTAAACAACTCAAAATTTAGCTATGAGACTCAAGCTGTCTATTCTTCAACCACCTCAGAGAGCTGAGAAGGATAAACATATCTGATTATATAGGAAGTGCAGGGCCTGCAGCTTCCAATACTAAGAAATGACAAACCAGTGATTACCTGGACAGTTCCCATTTTCTCTCCATACATTCCAGCATCAGTGTTCAGCCTTTTGGTCCTGTTTCTCTGACAGACATTTATTGTAGAGCAGGGATTATAAAGGACTAACCTACCCTGTCTTGGCAGAGCTAGGCTGTCGACTTCCCTGCTACCATTTTGTCCTTTTTGGACAGCAGTCTGTCTGCAGTTGAAGCAAGTTTTTACATGCCAAGAGATATCTCTTGGCAAGCCTATCTCTTGATAAAGGCACTTCTTAGAAACCCCATTGCAACACTGAGTGCCAGGGCTTCCCTAAACACACAGGATGTGGGAGGGTTGGGGGTGGAATTCACGAGCATAAGATCATCTGAGGCCCGGAGGAGAGGGTTCCACTGGCGATGGCCACGTGCCAGATGCACAGCTAAGCTGTCTGGATTGATGTTGGAGGGTATATCAAATGAGAAAGGGAGGATGTCAAGCTTGCAGGGCTGCTCCTGCTGAGTGCTAGGGGTTAAGAGTTAATTGGGGTTAATAGCATCTTGGCATGAACCCATCCCTAATTTAACTTGCAACGTGTCCTTGAAGCATAGTGAAGAAATGCTCAAGGATTCTATTTTTATTTCTCAAGGGGCTGTGAACATCTGGGTCTTGGAGGTTTCATTTGCCCAACTGGATCACAACTTCTGGGGCTCCATCTACAACAGGTAGGTGAGCTGAGTGGAGGGCCACTGAGTTCAGACCAGACCATAGGGATGGGGTGGTGATTAGGTACCAGTGCCCTTGTTGAGCCAGCCTTTCAGAGTCTCTTGAGCTCTCAAAGTACACCATATATATGGTGTTTTCTCACTTGGTGATTGATGAAGGAGGGACCAGCCTGGGTGGTACCACCCCTAGGCTGGTGGTCCTGGTTGCTATAAGAAAGCAGACAAGCAGACCAAGCAAGCCATGAGGAGCAAGCCAGTAAGCAGCAACCCTCCATGGCCTCTGCACCAGCTCCTGCCTCCAGGTTCCTGCCCGGATTTCCCTCAGTTACGGACTGTTACCTGGAAGTGTAAGCTGAAATAAACCGTTTCCTCCCCAAATTGCCTTGGTCATGGTGTGTCATCACAGCAGCAGTAACTCTAACTAGGACAGGAGTTGGTACCAGGACAGTGGAGTATTGCAGTGACAGACCAGACAGTACTGTTTTGGGAGGACTGTGGAAGGATGTTGGAACTTTAGGCAATAAAAGGCACCGAATGTTCAAAGCTTGGTGGGCTGTTATATAGGAGCTTGGGGGATAAGAACATTGAGAAAAATGCAGACAATGGAGGCCTGGCTTGTGAAGTTTCAGAAGGAAGCAAAGACTCTACTGAGCCATTTGTGTGAAGAGTCTGTGGTGTCTGGTCAGCTGGGGCTCAAGAACCAGCTGTTATTAAGAAGAAACCAGCATCATTGAAGTTCAGAAGTCCTCAGAGAAGTGTTTCCTCAGGGTCAGCACACAGAAGTTGTGTTCCAGAGGCGGCCAAGGCTGTACTTTGTGCTGGCAACTTAACTTGGAAGTGTAAGTCCCCCAGGTGGCACTGGTTTTGAAGGAATGAAGGGGTCTTGGAGAGCAACTGAGGCTTGGCACTGTGTGGCAGGGCGGGAGTCCCGGGGGGGGGGGAACCCAGGAGAGGCTAATGGTGGTATAGCCCAGTTGCAGCAAAAGACCCCAGCATTTTGGAGATGTCTGTAGCATGGGATGACCACCAAGAACAGCAGCAGTGGAGTGGAGCCAGCCTGAGCCTAGACAAGCTGGGTGCGTTGCAGAGGGCAGAGCTGGAGAAGTGACCCATCCCCTTTGGAGGAGCCCAGAAGGTCATAAGTGAATCCTAAATAATAATTGGGCATTGAGCTATTTACACTGTCAGAGTTTGGCTTTACTTTGTTCAGATTGTGTCTATGCCCTGGTTCTTCCCTCTTGAAGTAAGAAAATATTTAATTTACTTTTGATTTGACAGGAATCCACAGTTGAGAGATTTTGAAATTTAAAAGACTTTGGATTTTAAAGTGATTTAATTTTTTTTTTTATTTTGGGTTTTTGAGACAGTTTCTCTGTGTAACAGCTCTGGCAGTACTGGACTCTTCTGTAGACCAGGCTGGCCTCAAACTCACAGAGATCCACCTGCCTCTGCCTCCCCAGTGCTGAGATTAAAGGCATGCGCCACCACACCTGGCAAGGCTGTGGGACTTTTAAAATTTGGAATGTTTATATTATAATGTTGATATTAATCTTGCGGAAGAATAAGAAAGGAAAGGTTTTGGCTTAACAATGATGTGCTGTGTGTCAAGCTGACAAGGGTCACCTGTACTGCCTAGTTTTATATAAACTTGACACAAGCTAGAGTCATCTGAAAGGAGGGAGCCTCAGTGGAGGAAATGCTCCCATAAGATCTGACTGTAATG
Source organism: Lophiomys imhausi (assembly GCA_907164525.1). NCBI lineage: Eukaryota > Metazoa > Chordata > Mammalia > Rodentia > Muridae > Lophiomys > Lophiomys imhausi. The sequence continues at coordinate 4,174,156 of CAJQZJ010004796.1, read as the reverse complement.
CCAAATTTATTTTCCTTAGTGACTGGTGGTGGAGGGCCCAGCCCACTACATGAGGTGACACCCCTGGGCTGGTGTTCCCGAGTTCTGTAAGAGAGCAGGCTGCCTTGGTCACAGTATTGCAACACAGCCATGGAAGCCCTACCCAGGACATATGCACTCTGCAAACTTCCTAGGTATGGGACTATGGTATTGCCAAGACCTGCATGCAAAGAAGGTGCTGTCGGGGCTGGAGACATGGCTCAGGGGTTCAGAGAGCACTGGTTGCATTTCCAAAGGACCTGGGTTCAAATCCTAACACCCACATGGCAGTTCACAGCTGTCTATAATTGCCAGGCGTGGTGGCGCACGCCTTTAATCCCAGCACTTGGGAGGCAGAGGCAGGTGGATCTCTGTGAGTTCGAGGCCAGCCTGGTCTGCAAAGTGAGTCCAGGACAGTCAGGGATACACAGGGAAACCCTGTCTCAAAAAACCAAACAAACAAAAAACCCCCCAAAACAAAAAAACCCTAAATAAATAAATAAAATAAAAGAAGGTTCCGTCAACACTACTCATTTTTGTTTCTTTGAGATGGCAGTCTTGCTGCATCCCTCCTGGGTGCAAACGATCTTCCTGCTTTGGCCTCTTGAATAACCAGGACTAGAGTTACATAATACCCCTTGTCACAGGTTATTTTGTTTTATTTTTATGGCCCATGAGTTTAATAATGGTCCAAACACTCATGAGAGTTCAAGTACTTCTGGCCAAACAGGAGCAGACCAACCACAATGCAGAAGACGACCGTGAGTGGAGGGACAGGCATTGCACTGGAAACTGTCAACAATGTATGTACGCCAGGGCCAGTGAACTGCTGATGTGATGCATTTGCCGAAATTTTAGAACCAGAGCTATTATGCCATGGAGGGGAGGGCTTTCTTATACCAAACTTTAAGGTTTTAGAAGCGACCTGCCCTGGGCCTGACAATGAACTGTGATCATCAGCCCAGTGGTGGGCCGAGCTAGAGAGTGGAAAAAAGAAACCCCCTGTGCCAGGACAGGGTCCAGCAGTAACCCAACACAGTGGAGATGCCGCAAGCTCTTTCTCACTGATCCTTTAGTTTCCATGGGCAGATGGAAGAGGGCAGGTGTGCTCTTCCAGTGTTCTGACCCCTCCACAGCAGTGTGACTGGTCTCTGTCCAACAGCTGGCAGAACACACTGCTGGACAGAGGTTAGGTCTCAGTGTCTGGTTCGACCCTGTCTTCCGCTAGCCAGCGCCAAGAGGGTGCATAAAGAATGGATTGAGGGCTGGAAGATGCAGGTGACGACAGAAGACGAGAGACAGGTGACGACAGAAGATGAGAGACAGGTGACGACAGAAGACGAGAGACAGGTGACGACAGAAGACGAGAGACAGGTGACGACAGAAGACGAGAGACAGGTGACGACAGAAGACAAGGGACAGGTGACGACGGAAGACGAGAGACAGGTGACGACAGAAGACAAGAGACAGGTGATGCCCAGGCCATTCCAAACAAGCATGTGCCCCTTGAGCACTAAGAGTCAACTCCACAAATCTTGCTTTTATCTTGTCACACCCTTTGACAGGAAACCTTCTCTGTTGCTGCACTATTCAGCCCACTCTAGGTTGGAGAGTGGAGAGACAAAATGCCTGTAGCTTGCTGGAAGATGCTGAAGCCCAAGAAGTGGCAATAGTGGTCCAAAAAGGCAAAAATTCCAGGAGGAAGAAGCAACCACTGAGTTGCAGAATGGGGGTGGGGGAGGACAGGGACCACCCAGGACCCCACCAGACTTCCCAGCAGTAGTCTAACAACCAGGAGCTGGTGAGGAGGGTGCTGTGGCTTCAGCTGGGTAAAGGATGCCAGCATCCTGGCCACATGCAGATGCCAGGCCAATCTCTAAGATGTTGGTGGAAATGTTATTCCATTCTGAACCTGGGGCGGGGGCGGGGCTGAGAGGATGAGTCTACAGGAAGCCGAGAGAGCACCTGCTGTCTCAGAAACTACTGCCCACGAGGACTGCAAGAGTAGTTCTTGCATGAGAACCGCACTAACTCCTCTGAACCTGCCTTCCCTCCCTGCCAGGATGCCAATCCAGTCTGGTGGGGAGGGATGACAGCCTCCTGCATGGAGCTGAGAGAGCCAGTGCACTGGGGAAGCTAAACCATAGGCTGCAGAACACAGGGTCTCCTGGGTTCTTTCAGACCAGCTCTGAGAAGGGAGGAGGAAGCTAATGGAAGATCAAGGCTATAGGGCGTTGATGGCCTGATGATCGCTCAGGGCCTAGGGCAGACTTGGACTTGTCCACAGGGAAACTACCAGAAGCAATCGGAAAGCAGTTCTTGGGGTCACTTTTGAATGCTTGTCTCACACCCCAGGTCCCTTTATCAAACTTTCTGCTCCCTGCCTCTTGCAATTTTTTATCATTTTTAATTGTGTGTGTGTGTGTGTGTGTGTGTGTGTGTGCGTGCGCGCATGCGCGCGCGCAGGTGCCCATGGAGACCAGGGGTATCAGATTCCCCCTGGATCTGGAGTTACAGGTGGTTGTGAGTCACCTGATGTGAGTGCCAGGAATTGAACTCAGATCCTCTGCAAGAGCAGTAAGGGCTCTTAACTGCTAATTTATTTCTCTAGCCCTCTGCTTACCACTAAAAAGCATTTATTTATTTATTTGCTTACTGACTATGGTGGGGGCATGTGTGGCATGTTATAGGTGTAGAGGTCAGAGGGTACAACCATGGAATTGGTTCTCTCTTTCCACCTTATGTGGGTTCTGGGGACCAAGTTCAGGTTTCAAGCTTGTACAGCAAGTGCTTGGGCCTGCTGAGCTACCGCACCCTGGCCCTGTTTTTCTTTTCAAAGATAACTGTAAATAAACAAGAGGAACCCAGGCAGTCCACTTTCTGAGTTATCTTCCTGACCACTTCTCAGTCTCTACTTAGGTGAGGTCCTGACCTCCTCCCTGACCTCAGACTTGTGGGGGTTTTTATTGGTGCCCAGAGATGCCAATCAACAAACACCTTTTCCCCTGACCTCTACAAGAGGGAAGAAGTGGAAAAGAGGAAGAAAGTCATTCTAAGCAACCTGGGAGGACACTTTGGGGGGAGGGGGGAGGAGCTCCTACGAAACCAAACTGATGTTCTGAAAATTCCACATGCCATCTTCCCCAGTAGAAAGGGCCCATGTCTGCCCAGAACAGAAGCCTTAGCCCCTGGCAGCTGACTCCACTGTCACATCACTAGCCTCTCTGGCCCAGCCTTTAAAGCCAGGACAAGGGCCAACGAGTGGTACAGGCAAGGTCCTCTATGGCTAGGAAGCCTGCAGATGGGAGGAGGTTCTGGGACTCATTCTGAGGGGTGTTGTTGGCAGCCAAAGAGGGGTGCTGCTTACTCTCTGCTCAGAGCCTCCCTGTTGAATTCTCCAGGTTTTCTGAGGCTCATGTGGGGCTGCCACCTATCACTGTAGAGAGGCTTGGTCTTGGGGTGGGGATAAAGGGCTCTGAGAGCTGGCAGGTGAACTAGCACTTTGGAGAGCATCCCAGATGGGACCTCTTTCTAATCCTGGCTACTGTTTCCACTTCAGAAAACAGGTGTTGAGAGGGATTAAAAGCTTTATCCAAAATCTCAATTACTTAGCTGTAGCTGGGATTAGAGCCCAGGTCACCTGCATCCAAAGCCTATTTCCTGCTTAGGGTACTCAGCTGGCTCCCAAGCTGCCTAAGCAAAGGGCCATTTCTTCCACTGTCCCTTTCATCCCCTACTCAGACCTGGCACCCTTACTGGGAGGAGGGATGGGCAGGTGGGATGGCCTTAGCCTGGCACAGCCATTGTTTTCTGGCCCTATCGTTTGGGGACATGCCTGCATGCCTGTGCGGTCTTTCTCAGCTGACAGGCCAGATGGCACCCAGTGGTGGGCAGAGTTCCAAAGATCTGCTGCCAGAGCTACAACCTTTGTGGTTTGGGGGAAAAGATAAATATTGTGGAAAACCCATACAGTCATTCACTTAATGACTATAAGCCCTCAGGGTTGATATCGGATGGCTGTCTCCTCACAAGCCAGACAGAGTGAGCTGGGATCCAGCAACATCAGGCCCAGGTGAACAGACGGAACTAGGAAGGTTCTGGGAGGTTCTGTGGGGAGTTGCAGTAGGATAGCATGCATGCTTATGTGCACACAAATGGGTGTGCGTGCATGTGTGTGCAATGGGCTGCGGCAGTGGAGAGCCAAGAGTCTGCTTGGAGGCACGGAATTGACTTTGGAGGTAGCTGTGCTCTGTTGGCAGGTCAGGTGCAGAGAGGAGCTGGCGGGGAGCACAGGTGGTGAGCTGGGGCCTGCAACTTCCAAGCAGTGGATGGCTTTCGATTGCTCCCCAATAGATGGTCTGCCCTTACTGAGGAAGTCTCTGTCCTGGTCGTGAGGACCAGAAGATGCTGTCCCTTGGGGAAAAGAGGAGCCAGCAGTATGTATGGACTTGGGTTCACTGGGCAGTGGCTACTCAAATCCAGCAGGCCCAAAGGATCCCTGAGCCATGCAGGGTAAGAGGCTCAGGAGACAGAGGAGTGAAGCCAAGGCATGGCAAGGGCTCAGAGCATGAAGGTTCCCAGCATCCTTGGAAGATGCTGATAGGAGGGTAGACAGTGATGGAAGGGACTCTAAGGGGCTGCTCAGAATGTGCCAAGTGGAGGTGCTTCAAGGAAGCAACAATCAAGTGCACCCACCTAGTTTGTATTCCGGACCTTGGGTGGGGCTCCTTTCTGTTTTAATGAGATTTGCTTTTTTCTCCATTTTAATTAAGTAGTTAATTAAAATTATAGCATCTCTCTATGTGGACCTGGCTGTCCTGGAACTTGCTATGCAGACTAGGCTGGCCTGGAACTCACAGAGATCCTCCTGCCTCTGCCTCCCTGAGTGCTGGGATTAAAGCCATGTGCCACCATTCCTGGCTCTAATGAGTTTAAAGATGGCTTTAGCCAGGTGTGCTATAGAGAGAGGAGGGAGAACAGGGCTGTTGTTCACTTGTTCCACAGAGACAAAGGTATGAAAACTGTCCTAGGCCCTCCTATGAGCCCATTAGAAGAAGGCAGGGCAGGAACATACAATATACATTTGCCTAGCATAGGCTTTGAAGAAACCTCCATGGTGAGAGAAGGACAGGATTGGGGGGGTTGTGATGGTTAATTCCAATTGATAACTTCATACAATCTAGAATTACCCGAGAAGAAAGTCTCAATGGGGGATTTCCTAGGTCAGTTTAGCTTGTGGGCATGTCTGAATGGCTGTTTTAACTAAGTTGATGTGGAAAGAGAGCCAAATGCTAAGAGGCATGCATGCACGCATTCATCCTCTCTGCCCTTGAGTGTGGATATGACCAGCTACTTCAAGTCCTGCCTTGGCTTCCCTGCAATGATGGACTTTTTAAAAGTTTTTTTTGTTTGTTTGTTTTTTTTTTTTTTTTTAAACAGGTTCTCTCTACACAGTTCTGGCTGTCCTGGAAGTCACTATGTAGACCAGGCTGGCTTCACAAGAGATTCTCCTGCCTCTGCTTCCTGGATGCTGGGATTAAAGGCGTGCACTATCACTATGCCCGGCTCTCTCAATTGTTTTCTGGCTAGGTGTCTTATCACAGGAACAGAACTAAAACTAGGAAGGATGGGTTTGGTGAAGGGTGGAAGGGATCTGGAAGCTCTGGAGGAGGGCAGTGTGCCTGTGTTCTGACTCTTCAGGGTCAAGCTGACAGGTACAAAACCCAAAACTTCTTGAGCACTACAGACTTGGGTTCCCATTCCTCACTTTAACTTCCAAATCCCCAGCTCAGACTTGTTAATTTTGGACGCCAAGGAAAGGCAAATGTGTTGCAATCACGGAGAAGGCTGAGCCTGACCGCTGTGGGCTGGGGAGCCAGCAGGAGCTGTGCTGAAGGTCACCTTGGTTCTGACAGGTCCTAAGCACCAGAGATTCCTAAGGAAAGGCAGGCTGTGTCATATAAGTGATGAGGGGACGGGGACCTTCTGAGCCATCGATCCAGTCACCAGCTCCCTTGGGAAAAGTCCACACACTCCAGCTACCTGAACCTGCTCAGGTGGTGGGCAATAATACATTATGTGGCTGTTCGCATCTCCCTGGGCCAGCTGGAATCCCAGTGCTCTTGGGCCTGGGGTCTGGCCCTTGATCTCCTGTCCTGCTCTAGAAACAGCAAGAGGCAGGTCCGTCATCTGCAGCTGCCTCACTGTCTGGTGCTACGCTCCACAAGGTGTCAGGTGACCACCCAAGAGGCTCTCAGTGCCCTCCCTTTTTAGTTATACTCTCTTTTGGGAAGAGTGATTGGGGAGGGAATGTTCCAGGCTAGAGCTAGAGGAAGGGAGGGAAGTCAGGTGCCCAGGGTAAGGGAGCCCTGCAGAGAGGAACATGCAGGCCAAACAGGCTTCACCTCTTTTTCCCTGCTGATGTCTGACCTCGAAATAGACCAGGATCTGAGTAACCCTGGAGGCAGGGAAGGAGGGAGACAGCACACCAAGCTGCCTGCAGAATGAGCTCTTTGAACTGCTCATGAGACATATGGGCTAGCAACCCCAACTTCCCCCCTCCCCAGGAGCTGGTCAGTGGGAGGTGCCTTCCTTGGGGAGCTGGCAAGCTGTGGGATCTGCAGCCTCCAAGCAGCAGGTCTGAAGGAAGCTCAGAGCACCATCTGGTAGAGACATGGGAGGCACCTGTTGATCTCAAGTTAACTCGGCTTTCCGCAGACTTCTTCCCCTGAGGGTACTCAGAGCTTAAGACAGCCTGTGCAGTCAGACACTGCTCCATGTGGGTGTGGGAGCACCATTAGTAAAATTTCAGGGTACCACTTAGTGACTCCAGGCCGGGGACCTGTGGATGGTCTGGCCAACCTCCTTTCCCTGGAAGCCCCTGACCACCCCTTCCATGGCAGTACTTGGCAAGTAGGTCCATGAAGAAGACCAGAGCGCCCTGTGTGCTGACAAGGTTACCAATGTGAAATGCAAATTCCTGGGCTTTCCTCACGGGACCTAGGCATCTGCTAGGTTAGGCTTAGGGCCTTCTGCAAGTTAAGCAAATGCTCTGCTTCTAGCCTGGAGTCCCTAGCCCATACTAATTAAAAAAAAATTAGTGCATGTATGTGCATGCCATAGCATGCATATGGAGGTCAAAAGTCAACTGTGGAGGCAGTTCTCTTTTTCCACCTTTATGTGCAATCTGGGGATTGAACTCAGGTCACTAGACTTTCACGGCAAACACCTTTACCCACTGAGCCATCTTGTGTTGCACTCCCCTCCCCCACCAGCTCATAATTTTGATAAAAGGCATTTTGGTCAGCGGTCCAGAAACCAGACATTGAGAAGTACCATCAAGGCCCTCTCCTCCCTGATCTGGGGAAGGGGCAGCTAGGAAGTCTTCTTAGAGGGTTTACCTGCTGCTGGGACTGGGGAAAGGCAGTCTCTCACCGGTGCATGCATGCACCACACACACACACACAACAGTGGCAGGGGTGGGGTTGGGATGCTACATGGCTGTCACAGGCTTCAGGACCTCCCAGCCCTGGGCCCATCAAGGCTTTCTCAGAATCATTTTTTTGAGCCATGCCTGAGTAAGCTATTGCCACAGGCTGAGTGAAACAACCCTGGGTGGCTTGTGACCCCCTGCCTTGTAGATTCACACTCCCACAGCACCTGCTTAGCAACACCCTGGGTGGCACTTCCCTCCCTGCTGAGGGCTTATTAAGATGTAGCTCCATCTTCTCAGCTTATCCACAAGACTTCCCGAGCTCATTAATCACACGGCATCATTAATACGCACCTAACTGTTTAGCTCTGCATCCCGTCCTTCATACTTCTGTCCCACACAGCTTTCTGCTGCCTATAAAGCCCCTGGGGTTCTATGCCTCCTTCTGCCTTGGCAGGGCCAGGGTACACTGGAGAACACACACGCAGCTCTTGTGTGCATACCTGGATTGCTTTGGAGCCCATGTGCACAGCCAGAGCTGGGACCCAGCTACTTGGAGGAGCATGCTTAATACTTTATTTAGAGTGAGTGCTTCACTTCATCAAGCAATTACTGCTGTCCCCAGGGCCACAGTGCTGGCTAGTTTTATGTCAACTTGACACAAGCTAGAGTCATCTTGAGAGGAGACAGCCTCAATTGAAAAACTGCTTCCTTAAGTTGGGTTGCAGGCAAGCCTGTAGGTTAATCAGTGATTGGTGGGGGAGGGTCCATCCCATTGTGGGTGGAGCCATCCCTGGGCTGGTGGTCCTGGGTTCTATAAGGAAGCAGGCTGAGCAAACCATGGGGAGCAAGACAATAAGCAGCACCCATCCATGGCTTCTGCGTCAGCTCCTGCATCCAGGTTCCTGCCCTGCTTGAGTTCCTGCCTGGGCCTCCCTGGATGTGATCAGGCCTCCCTTGCCATGAGTGCAGCGATAGTAACCCTGACTAGGACAGTCATGATTTAGAAGGGCTCTGCTCACATCACGCATCCCGTGACAGACAGTGACATTGCTCAGAGGGTAGTGCAGCCTCCCCAAAGGCAGCAGGGTCAGCGGGTGTCACGTTGATCTCTAGGACAGGAGGAGCAGACCTGGAGAAGAGTAGTTTACTATAGGTTTTAATCCTAGTTAGTAGGGTTGGTAAGCTGGCCTAGAAAGAGGCAGCTTTTTCTCAATCTTTTTTCCCCTATGAAAGAAAGATGGGGGGGGCGGTTTACAAGGGTTAGGGACCCACCTGAATTCACCAATTAGAGCATTTCCTTAAAGAATATAAGGTGTATCACGGTGCTTGTTTTTAATATCAGCACTTGGAAGGTGGAGGAAAGAAGATCATGGGTTCAAAGCTAACCTGGGCTATATAGCAAATTGAAAGCCAGACTAGACTATATAGCAAGACACTCTCAAACAACTAACCAGGCTGGAGAGATGGCTCAGTGGTTAGGAGTGTGTCTTCCTCTTGTAGAGGATCAGAGTTAGGTTCCCAACACCCATACTGGGTGGCTCACAACTGTCTATGATGCCAGCTCCAGGGTGTCCAGTGCCTTCTGGAATCCACAAGCTGTACCCACATGTTCACATACTCCCTGCCCCCATACACATAACTAAACAAATAAATAAAAAAAAATCACCAAAAACCTAAACCAACCAACCAACCAGAGTAAGAGGTCATCTTTAGCATTGTGCCCAGCCTGGGAGTTCTGGAAGCAGAAGGCACACAGAGCGTGCCCTGGACTAACTGGGAGTCTGCTACGAGAAAGGCCTGAAACATCACGTGTGTGTGTGTGTGTGTGTGTGTGTGTGCGCGGCGCGCGCACACTCATACACAGAGGCCAGGATCAGTCTGGTGGCTGGGGAAATATGGTATACTGAGTTTTTATTCTGTGACTCTGCTGCTCACAAACAAAGAGGGCTGGAGAGTCCAGCTTGCGGTCTGACTGATCAGTGTGCACACAAACAGTCCCGAATAAGCGCAGCACAGAAGGTCCTCGGCAGGGATGAACACGTCCCATGGAGACCTACTTGGAAGCTCCCCAGCCAAACTGGCGAGTGTGGGAGTGTGGAGGTGGGTATACGGCATGGGCTCTGGGGTGCTTTCCCAGCTCAGGGGTCTGTGTGTAGGGCTGCGTGGGGAGGTCCCTGGGACTGCCCTTTGGTGGGCTGCTTATGGTGACCACCCAGATCTGGCATCTGCCTGCTTCTCCAGATATCCGAGCTGGGCTTTGAATTTCTGTACCTATGTACACAAATGTCTAGTGCCTCTCTTTACACAAGTGGTGGGTCCTAAAAGTTCCACTTTCAAAAGCTCAGTTTTAACATGACAACGTTTTAAATACATCAGGGAGTGCGGCATATCCTCCCGTGAGGTAAAGAACAACGAATTCACTCCAGTTTATTTTGCACGTTTGCATTTTCATGTAATGGGAGTAAGTTGGGGGCACAGGCAAGATAGCAACATGCTTGTCTCCACCCTCCTATGCATTCCTGAACTAGGGAATAGGGAGAAGAGAGGGCCAACGGCTAGGTTAAGTCCAGCCACTATGTCCCCAGGCACCCCAGAATGAACTGGCTCATTTTGGGGACATGCTATCTGCAAAGCTGTACTAGTTTCTAGACAAAAGAGCCAGATTTGGGACACATGAAACATCCTAACAGGGTCAGGATGAGCAGGGGGTCTGAGTGGCCCCTTTTACCCCGAGGGACCCTGATTAGCACTCATGAGGGACTGGGTGAGGAAGCAGTTGAGGCAGAAGACATGCCAGTTGCCTCAGAATCCTGAATCCCAGAACTGGACCCTTCACTGAGGTGGCATCGGGATCATACATTGTTACATTGTCCTCTAAGCTGGTGCATCAGGTACTGGCCGTGGCAGCAGCAGGACATGGGGCATGATGGATGGTGGGCTTAATGCCAGCTGACAGAACCCATGTCCCCGAGAATGCCATTAAAAATAAAAACAAGAACCTTCCCATTGAGTGGGAGGAGAGAGCTCAGGCCCAACACCCAGAGGGCCCAGTGTGGGAAGGGGAGAGGGAAGCTATCATAGTGTGGCTTAGGGAGATGACAGTCGGGTGTCCTCAGGAAGGAGGGGGTGGGTCTGGGGCAACATTGGACAATAGACAAGCAGAAACAGAGAGGTCTTGAGGACTGACAGACCACAGTGGAGCAATGGCGGCAGGCAGGGTCCATGGTGTCCTTGGACACGGGATGACAAAACAAGCCAGTGCTGGAATGTCTGAACAGGTAGTCTGAATGTCATTTAGAGAGGGGGCGGGGAGACAGTACATACACACACACTCACAAAACCCAAAAAACAAAAACCACAAGAGGCGGCTCCTGTAAGAGATGCAAAGCTAGCTAGCTCTCTGGTAAAGAAAACCACAGGCCTGTTTCTGTTATTGATTTCCTTGTAGAGGAGAGAGACAAGCTAATCCTTCCACATCCATCATTCCAACCCGAGCTTGGTCACTGCCAGATGCTGGGAAGAAATTCACCCTTCCCTGAACCTCTAACTCCTGGGATGAGAGCAGAGGTTTCAGCATGTGTGGGGACAACTGGTCAGGGGGATACCTCCCAGAGGTTTAGGGCCACAGGTTACAGGACTGGATCCTGGGTGTGACTACTCCACTCACACACCTGTGGGGCCACCTAGGGCGAGACCAGCATCCTTTCAGGAGGGAGAGTGGGGCGGGTGACCAACAAAATGGACCCAAGTATGTAAGGCCTCCAGAAATGAACAAGATGGTACTGACTACAGGCATGCTGGGAGGGAAAAGAGGAGAGCAGATGGGTGTCCTTCACTGTGCCCATGAGGCCTCTATCTTTTTAAAAAGTCACAAGGACACCCTGAATCTGTAAGCAGTGCTCTCTCCACCTAGAGCACTGGGAATCCCTGACTGGCTCTGGCTCGATGCTGGGCTGAGCCCTAACTTGTGGGAACATGACAGGATGAAAGCTGCCCCCCAAAGGGACCCCTCACCAAACTGCCGGATTTTCTGGGCTCTCAATTTCTAGGAGGGACCAACCCTTGGGGAATTTCCACAGGTGGCCTTGTCAGAGCTCTTCCCAAGTCATCCCAAGGGAGAACACCTCCCCCTTTCCTGTCTCACCAAGTCCTGTTTCCATCCAGGGTCTGCAACTGCACACAGTGGCAGGGGGAGCAGCATCTGCCCATTTTCTCCTGGAGTTCTGCTCTGGAGTCACCTCTACAGAAAATGGCCTCCTGAGTGTGACAGCCTGGAGGTGCAGCTCGGTGACCCAGAGAGCAGCCAGGTCCTGTGACACTGCTGCCGCTCCCAGGTCTTACTTGTTTCTTGCTAATGTTCCTTCCTCACTGGTCCTGAAGGCCTCTAGGCCACCTCCTGCCCCAGAATAGGTGAGGATGGATATTCAAGTGATGGTAGCCTTGACCTACTTATTAGCAGATGCCAGCCGGCCCCAGGGCATGATGGCTGATGTTGAAAGGACAAAACAATTCTGGCCGTGGAAGGGAATGTCCTTGCAAAGAGACACCACACCCACTTCCACCCTTACTTGAGGTTCTAGGAAAGTCCAGTTTGCTCCCTGGGAATGAGTGGCAATGAGAGAGAGAGAGAGAGAGAGAGAGAGAGAGAGAGAGAGAGAGAGAGAGAGAGAGAGAGAAGGGGTTAGACCAGGCAGCCCAGTCCCTGGTAGAGGCCATACTCTGGGGATGGCAAGCTGGTATTCCCCAAGCTGTGCAGCACAACCAGGACTGCCCTGCAAACAGAGCACTCTGTCCTAAGAGGACCGAGTCTACTGAGCCGGGCTGTCTGCCTCGGTTTGGGGACCCTCTGGGATGACAGCATGTCCTTGATGGAGTGACTGGGAGGCCTAAACCAGACCCACAGAAGCCACTGCTAACATGCCATGCCTATGGCAGGCATGGGGGAGCACTCCTGTAATCCCAGCATAAGGGAGGGGGAGGCGGGAGGATGGGGAGTTTGATAGAATCACTGACATGGTGAGTTCAAGGACAGTCTACAGACCAGAGCCCTAGCTACAAAACAAAGCAATACCTGAAAGTCAGCAACTGAAAAGCCTCACCAAGCCAGAGGAGCTCTCAGAAAGTGGCTGTGGGGTCTCCACACCCTCATGAAGAGGACACTGTCTGTCTTGCCTGTCTGTGCCTTCAATAATCTGGGTTGGAAAGGGGAGCTAACTGCTGTATTAAATGTCTCAAGCAGATGAAGGGCAGGGTTACAGGACAGGGGCAATCAGAAGACAGTCTCGGGACAGAAGGAGTGGGCAGGGCTCTTGAGGAGGCTCAGGAGGAACCCCCTAATGTAACCTGGCAGGGTGACTGGAAAGCAATGCTATTCTGAGCTCCAACTACTTCTTCAAGGAGGCACCTCGAGGGGGTCTGGGGAAGATGCCCCTCACCCACGGAGGGTGGTGGCGTGCCTTCTAGGTGTGAATAGGCTGCATCTCTCCTCCTAGTCACCTGTGCCCCAGAGGAAGATCTCATAACTCCTGCTGAGAGCAAACTGGGGTCACCTTGTTCTGTCCCAAGGCAGCCAATAAAGGCCCCTGTTCAACATGGCCAGTTTGCGGCTGGGTCTCCCACAGGCTAAGCTCCACTCCACCATCTGTGCTCTGGCTCCATGTTGGTCTGCCCATGACCCAGTGACCCGGCAGCATCTCCCACCTGTAAGTGATGCTGCCAGCCTTCAGCTCTCAGGGAATCTTCCACTGACCTGTGATGAGCTCTGGGAGGAGGGATGGAGCTGGATGGAGCTTCAGGACAAGGGGTAGAATGGCAGGCTGAAGTGTTGCCAGACAAGGAACTGCAGGCCAGTGCTTCAGCAGGTGCTACAGGATAGAGTGGCCCTGGGATAGAACTCCATTCGCATACAATCCCACTGCTTCACTGGGACCCTGGCTCCTTGGCAGTGTGGCATAGAATAAAAATGCCATGTTTTTCTTTTCTGAGGTGTGTACGGTATATGCGTGCACCCACCTGTATGTGAGCATGTGAAAGCCAGTGACATGCTCCTGTATGTGAGCATGTCTCCTGTGTCACCCTCTACCTTATTTTTTGAGGCTGGGGCTCTTGTTGAACTTGGCGCTCACCATTTTGGCTAAATTGGCTAGCCATGAGCCCCTGGGATCCTCTGGTTGCCCCCTTCCACCCAGTGCTGGCCCTGCACTGGCATGAGATACATAGGCCTCCGAGCCTGGTTTTCGCATGGGCATGAGATATCTGAACTCAGGTCCTCACTTCAACCACAAGGCCCTCTTCTCAACTCCGCCGCATTATGACTCAGTCCCCCCAAAGCCAGGGTTAGGACACGCACCGACCCGTGCAGTCAGGACACCTGACACTTTCCCATTTCATCTTTCAAAGGAGCAGGGGAAGGGGGCTGAGGACCCAACGAGAACCGAAGCAGATCCTGTTAACACTCATGGGCACAAACAACCGTCCCCAGGTCACTTCTGTGGCAGCATGTCAGGACACCTGAGAGTGCACTCGAAGCAGCAGGTGACGCCGGGGACCCTCAGCACTCCCTGTTCCAAGGCGACTCACCAGCTGCACTGGAAATCATGGGAACCCACTATGGACACTGGGAAGGGAGGAGGAATTTAGGGAAGGGATTTTGGGAGGCAACTGGTGGCTGCTGGTGGAGAAAGCTACTTCTTGATGTAATCCTGCGGCCAGCACAGGCCAGTTTCGGAGATAGTAAATATCTCACCTATTCTCATTCTCTGTGTGTTTCTCAGAGACCTTCCTGAGCTGGTTTTCGGAGGACTCTCTGTAAATGAAGCCACAATATAAAAGCCAGTTTCTTTATCCCACAGAACATACCATTCCGGAATACCAATGAGGACATGGTTTATTCCTAAGCCTTTTTAAAGACCCAGGCCGGGCAGCATCGCTTACCTGAGTTGATTTATCCATGGGGTAGGAGGGTGCCTTTAGTCTACTCCCACCAGCTTGATGCCCTGCTAACCTTTTGGGTGGACCCTGACAAGCAGCAAAATCTGAGTGGCCGGTGGTGAGAGGCATGCTAGAGCCTTGGGAAGAGATGGACTACTTGAACTTGAATGACGAAGAGGCCAGGTCAGAGGCTGCTGGCCTTACTTCTGAGATACAAAGGGGGTACCTGCTAGGGTCTAGTGCCCTATAGTTGGGAGGGAAAGATGCCCTGATCTCCTGTCAGAGGACTCAGGCCTGAGGAAAGATGCCAGCATCTTTGCTATCCTTTTTCTAGCTCCTGGGGAGTGAGGGGGTATACACACAGACACAAGCCCTACTTGGTGTCAGGAGGCTGTGCTCCTTTACTGGACCACAGAGCCTGGGAGCCCCATGTAAAGCTGCAAAGCAACTTCCAAGGTGACGCCTGGACTGCCAACCCTCCGAACTGAGTAGAAGAACGCAGGTGAAGTGAAGGTACTGGGCAGAGGGGGGCTCAGGAGCTGATATTGCCTACCACCCACAGAGCAGGCTCCTGGCGGGCAGACAGGGAGGGGGGCACTAATCTTCTCCTTCCTACTCTGAAGGCTTGGCCTCTCAGGCCTGGCATGCTTGCAAGTGCCAGGGCAATTGGCTCCCTGAGTTACAAGTGCAGTATCTGGAAGATTAGGGCAGTAATTAACGCCTGTCTGCTTTCCTGAAGGGTCCCTCAGAGTTATTGAGGCTTTCATTATGTGGAAGGTTTACAGAAAAGACGGAAGGGAAAATTTAACACGGCAATAACGATGGTTCTGAATAATTCACCAATAATTCACCAAGCAAATGGCAGCAGCCACCCCCCCCCCCACACACACACATGCTCAGTATTCACTGTGCTGCAGGGTGGGGAGTAGTACACCAGGCAGAGTCTGAAGACTATTGGTAAGGACGCACCAGAGCAGTTCAGCACCCAACACCCTCCTCGTTCTCCTGTTCAGGATACCTGGGAAGGAACTGGCTCAGAGCGGTCTTAATGAACACTTACTCTGATGATCTTTTTTTTTTAGGTTTTTCGAGACAGGGTTTCTCTGTATAACAGCCCTGGCTATCCTGGAACTCACTCTATAGACCAGGCTGGCCTTGAACTCACAGAGATTCGCCTGCCTCTGCCTCCTGAGTGCTGGGATTAAAGGCGTGCCCCCCCCCCCCTCCACTAATGTTCTTAATCACAGTATACTGAAATGCTAAGAAGCCTTGGTTGGCCCTCTACTGCATCGGCCTCCTGGCTGGCGGGTGGGTTTCTGTGCCCACTGCCAAGGCTGTAGAGATGAACCTGGGTGCCAGAACATTTAACTTGCCAGGCTTTCAGCAGGAAGGTCAGGGATGAAATTTTACAAGCTCACGAAGACCTAGCTAGGGCTACGTGCCCCAGAGGGCAAACAGATCATGAATGACAGCTACAGAAACATGGGACATCTGAACCTTAGCCTGCAGGGGTCCTTCAGGAGCCTATCTGGCCAGAAATGTAAAACCCATTCAGTAGTCCTTGGGATTTTTAAATCCAGACCCCAGCAATATGGCTGACAGGGTCGTGGAGTCCTGAGCCAGGATGGGGATGACCCAAGTCAAGAGGCTACTGGCAGAAAGACCCTGAGAAGAACGGTGTGTGTGTGTGTGTGTGTGTGTGTGTGTGTGTGTGTGTGTGTGTG
>CAJQZJ010004796.1:4123165-4158039 GCA_907164525.1 Lophiomys imhausi | reverse complement strand
GTGTGTGTGTGTGTGTGTGTGTGTGTGTGTGTGTGTGTGTGTGTGTGTGTGTGTCCGTGTGTCCAAGCCTGCCTCTGAAGCAGGAAGAGACAAATGGCCTCTGGTGCTGTGCTGTCCTATTATCTGAGTCCTGTCTGGTGTATTAGTCAGCTCCACCCCCACCACACCGCGACGCGAAGCAATCAAGAGTGAGGCAGGCAATTCATCTTCCTCTCTCCATGGGAAGACAGGAAGAAGGCTGGGCTGAGCTGAGCCTGCCTGTAGAGGCTGCCTGTGGTCAGAGTCAACTGTACGATGGACCAGTCTTGTTTATCCCGTCATGAGACCTAGCACCTGGCACCTGCTCGTGTGCACCTAGCTGGAGTAAGGCTGAGCCATGGAAAATCTCCGGAAACAAGACCTTCGCAAAATACCCCTCAAACTGCACAAGCTCACAGCGACCCGCTGGCCCGCATCTAGAGCCCATTCGAAGCCACACCTGACTCTGAGGCTAAGACCTCAGTCCTGAGCCAGCGTGTGGCAGTGTGCAGGGCTCTTTTCTGGAGAAAGAGCTGATACAGAAAAGAAAGGTGGTTCGAACACTTTACGCCACTCATGCTGGCCTGCTGTGCCCCAGGTGGGGAGAGGATAACTCACCAGATAGATTCGGTAGGCATCCACCCGGCGCAGGGGACCCCAGCACAGATCCGTGTCGTTGAACTTGGTGTCTGTGTCCACGCCGCAGGAGTCATTTCCAGAGACACTGCTGAGGAGAGCAATGGAAAACCTGGGCTTGGCACGGGCCCTGCTTGCCAGGGAGGAGACCACGGAGCTGCAGCTCCCAGTTTCATAAGCCATCTCTCAGGACAAGATTCATGTAAGCACATGGACTCATGTGACACAATGCTTCAGAGCTCCAAGACGCCAAGCTGCCTTCGCGGAACGGGAAAGGGGACAGCACAGTATAGAACGTGCCTTGTGAGGACGGAGGGCACGGCTGACTCCATGGTGAAAGGCCTTAGGCGTGACGATCCTTAGGCTTTGGTTTCGTGTAGGGCTGTGCTTCTGCGGAAGACCCTCTGCCCCACTAGAGGAGCGGGCCTGTGGGTCTGGGACCAGTGTGGAGGATGAGGGGGCTACTCACCAGGTCACCTGCATGAGGGAGAAGGGTACAGCTGTGGCGTAGATGGCGAGGTCTCCATACAGGTAGGTGATGATGCAGAGATAGAACAAGTTGACCCCCACTGAAAGCAACAAAGCCACAGGTCAGGGAGCCGGAGACAGACACGTCTGTGGTCTTTTTTGGCGACTGAGTCTTTCTTAACTGCTTCCGCTGTTCTCAGTTCTTCAGGCCATTTGCCTTCTACAAAAAGTGGGAAAAAAAAATGACCCCAAATTCCCGTTTCTTATTCTGGCTGGCTAAACTGTGAGGCTGGCAGGAGATGCATCAGCTTGGGACTGGTGCCTGAGAGGCTCAGAGAGGCCTGGAGATCAGAGAGACCGATCAAATCTACACTGGTAGGGCCAGAGAGACGGCTCAGTGGGTATTGCTGCCTTGCCTGCTGATCTCAGTTTAGTCCCTGCAGACCAACCCACGTGGTGGAAGGAAAGAACTAATCTCAGCATGTTGTCCTATGCCCCACCTTGGCACATACGCATCCCACCCCCAAACAATATAAATAAATAACATAAAATAAATAAATGGATTTGTGTACAAAGATCCAGGAAGATGCCCCAGAGAAGCTTAGGTACTGGTAGCTGGGGCTCCAAACTTGCATTTAGACTAAGCGCTCAAGTTCCTGATGTCACCAGTCTTAAGCTGGTGGCTTCTCTGAGAACAGGAAGAAAAATGAAGTGACAGGTCTCTTCTAATCCTGGTGGCTCAGAACAGTTTCCCCAGGGGAAAGCCTGGGATTTGTTAGTCCTGGGCTATGTGAGATCAGCTTTACTTTTCGGCATCCTGAGAAAAATGGCCAGGAAAACACAATTTAAAAAAAGAACCCATGGCTGGGCGTGGTGGTGCATGCCTTTAATCTCAGCACTCGGGAGGCAGAGGCAGGTGGATCTCTGTGAGTTCAAGGTTACCCTGGTCTACAAAGCGAGTCCAGGACAGCCTGAGATACACAGAAAAACCCTGTCTTGAAAAACAACAACAACAACAACAAAAAAGTACCCACAAGGGCACAGTACATGATTTTAAACGTGATGGGCAATATACCCTTCCCTGACATGATGGAATTGACCTTGATGTGGCTTGAAGCTCTGGGCTCATCTGTCACTCATGACCCCAGGCTCTAGGTACACCCACTCCAGCCCGCTGTCCCTCTCTGCTGCCAACACTCTCAGTGAGAAGGCACTACCCCCAGCCCTGTTCCGCCACCCACCAACAGCTATGGTGTTGGCTGTTTATGAACTGCCATCAGCCCTCCTAGATCAATAAAATTTCATTAGTAGACACAAAGTGGGAGGATCAATGAACTTCCTGAGAGGACCTAAATGTCTGGGCCTGGCATTTCTGATTACAAGAAATGAGTGTGGAACCCTGGGGAGCCTTTTGTGGAGGGTGCAGCTCCGCCAAAGGTGACAGGGAACAACCTGGCAGTCTAAGTTATTGAACAGAGCAGAGCAGGGGGGTGGGGCCGAAGCCCACCCCTTACAGCGGACACATGTCAATGTTTAAGGAGTTTTGACAGTCACGGCCAAGAGGCAAATCTGAAACTAGAGGCCAGAAATGCTGTCTTACCATCCTATAATGCTCGGGACAGGCTGCCATGACAAAAGGTTACCAGCCTAATGTCACCAGTTCCAAGTGTGAGAAGTCCTGCAGCAGGTACTGGGGAGGCCCTTCAATAGCTGGGGCTGGTGTGTCCCCAGCCAGTTGCTGCACAAATGTGCTAGTTTATATGAGATGTGGACAAACAAGACAAAACCACACCACTAGTACATAGAAACCTTAAAGAAACCAGGGCGTGGTGACGCATACTTTTAATCCTAGCACTCAGGAGGCAGAGGCAGATGGATCTCTGTGAGTTCAAGGCCAGCCTGATCTATAGAGTGAGTCCAGGACAGTCAAGGATACACAGAGAAACCCTGTCTCAAACCTGTGCCCTACCCCCACAAAAAAAAGAAACCAGGGCAGAGGCATGGGGACCTGAATTTGGATCTCTAGCACCCTATAAAAAAGCCAAACGTGCTCCCGTAATACTAGCACTGGGGACATGGGACAGGAAGGTGGCTAAGCCTGTTGGCTGGTCAGCCTAGCTGAATTGGTGAGCTCCAGGTTCAGTGTGAGACCTTGTCTCAAAATATAAGGAGGAAAGAGATGGAGGAAGACACATGACATCAGCCTCTAGCCTCTACACACATGCACATGTGTGCACGCACACTTAGATATGCAGGCACATACACAAACATGTACACACACAAATTAGAAGAGAAATCAGGACAGGCTACGGAATGCCTCAATGAGCAAGGTGGTTTAGAATGTGGGTGCTCTCCCGCTGAAGGGCACTTGCTTTCTTCCACCTTGATTGGAGGAGACCACTGAGAGGCTGCCGGAGGGGACGCCCATGCACTCTCCCTTACTGCACGGTGAGTGATAGAAGCAGAACAAAGGAAAGATGCAAAGTGGGCCTGAACTCAGCCAAGCTGGCTTTGAGGAATCATGGAAATCTTCTACGAGGCTGGCCCAGAAAGGAGGATGGAGCCAGCTACAGCCATCCCATGTCCATAATCACCTTTCCTGGACCAATCACCAATGTGCACCTTTGATAACAAACTGGGCGCTTGTGTTTAGTCAAGAACACCCCCCCCCCCGACTTCTGCCATCCTCCCCTCTCCACAGGCACACGCAAGACCTGAAAGAACTGGCAGAGATGCCTCACTTGGCAAATGGGGAAGCTTTGACAAAGGGACATAAAAATTTTTTCTAAGACAGCCTAGAGGGGAAGGGCTTACGAGGGCTGTGCTCTGTGCCTGAGGAAGTAGGGACAGGATAGGTTTGGGCACTAAATATTAAACTCTTAAAAGAGCTCATTTTCCAAAAAAAAAAAAAAATAATAAGATTTACCACAGAGACGGAAAAGGATATCACTAGCAGGTATGGGAGTCAGGTGGGCACCTGCGGGTTGTAGCAAATGCCAGCCAGGAACAAGCAGAGCCGGGAAGGCGCATGTCTCCTCAGCTCTCCCACACTTGATCATCACCGGGCAACACCAATCAGAGGGCTCCTAGCGCCCTCTGCTGGCTGACACGGGACAGGCGCGTGTGCCACTGGCTTCTATGTACTAGTAGGGACCGATAAGCCTTATTCTTCAAGCCAGGGCACAGCGAGGAGCCCAGGGAGATAACGGAAACCAGGTCAGGCCTCACAGCACGAGGGTTCCTCTGGTGCTCTGTTCCCACCCACCTGCCCTATCCTTCAACACAGAACCCCGATATGAAGGCCAGGGGTCCAGCCAAGGCCGAGTGTGCCTAGAGCTCAGGGCACACTAGGGAACTGTATTACCACGCACCATCCCAGGCGACCCTTACCTTTATTGAAGAACATGGAAGCCATTTGTCCCATTTCTACCCGGTCTGTGATTTCAAAGAGATTGGCTGATGAGCGTCTCTCTGTGGGGCGTGAACAGAGAGGAAAGTGGTTGATTACCAGAAGCACCCTCAGGTTGCTGCTTGAGCTCTGGAAATTCTCTAGAACAAGCGTATCATCAACAATCTCCAACTCTTGAAACTGTCTCCCCTCACTAATGGGTCTGCGTGCATACTACTTAGGCATTTTTCTACTGAGACTCATTTCCCCAGCACTTTTATCTTTCTTCTAAGATTTCTTGCTTCAAGCATTTGAAGTTTTTTATTTATTTAATTATGTGTGTGTGTGTGTGTGGGGGGGTGCTGGGGATGAAGCCCAGAGCTCGGGGTACATTAGGCAAGTTGTTTTACCAGCAAGCTGAACCCCCAGCCCCAGGTCTAAGGAGAATTCAGGTATGCTCCTTATGGGGACAGCAAGTACCCCTAACTCTGGCCAGCACAGGGATGAGACAGTGAGATGGGGAGGATGTTTTGGGTGGTAGCAGGGCGTATGTAAGAGGATGAAGCCAGAGAAGCTCATGGATGCAGGCAGACCCTGATTATTTTAGTAATAGTAGAAGGTCGGGAAACTGAGGCACAGAGCTCAGGTAATGTGCCAAGCTGCACACAGGAGGCAGAGCCAGCAAAGGCCAGGCCTGTGTTCAGGATCCTGAGGCCTGTGCTCTGTGTACTGTCCTTCTAAGCTGACACTTCAGAGTATGTCTGCAGGGAAACGCCTCAGGTTCCTTTCTACAAAGACAGGGAGCCCTGCTGACCAGGGGAAAGTGTGGAGCCTGCCCAGCAGTCCAAGACTTACGCACAGACAGGATGGGCTGTTTCTCTGCCCGCTCATAGTTGTCTTGGGTGAGGATGTCACTGTCTGAGGCTGTGGAAGAGTCTTCATCATCCTCTTCCTGGGAGACAGTAGGATGGACAAGGAGTAGGAAAAGGAAGAAAAGTCAGGAGAGAGTATAGTGCCAAGAAACCCCAGTTAACAGTGGCCTGTCCTTGCTCATTCTCTCCAGTAAGTGTCCCTTGGAGGCTCTGTGCCCTGTCACATCAGAAGGTGGAGACAATAGAGTTCCTGAGAAAAAGGTTCAGAATGACTGAGCCCCAGGTGGCTGTGTTGGGGACTGAAGTTGCAATGCTAAGACAGCAGCCACTGAGTGTGTCCCTGGGCTTTATGTGGCTACTTAGCAGCAGCCCTGGAACTTGGGCCTGCTAAGACTTCCCTGGGTGCTCAACTGAACAGAGACACCACTTGAGGACGAGGGTGATGCTCACACCTTGTGGGTCTCTATCCTCTTCCAGCGGAGCTGGGCGTTGGCTGCAGCCATGGCTTCCATCACAAAGGTGGTTGTCACAAAGCTGAGGGGGAAGCCACATGTTAATGGCATGGACAAGGTTGCAGGAAGTACAATTCACCCAATCAACAACCCACAGCATTCTCTCCTGAGAGCTGTTCTCTACAGAAATTCCTGGGTGGTACTTCCTGGCTAAAATCCATGGCCAGCGAGACAGACATTATAGACAGTTTTGAATTGCCATGTGGATGCTGGGATTTGAACCCCAGTCCTTTGGAAGAACAGCTCTTAACCACTGAGCCATCTCTCCAGTACAACTAGCTAGTTTTATGTCAACTTCACACGAGTTACAGTTAACTGAAAGGAGTAAACCTCAATTGAGACAATCCCTCCATGAGATCCAGCTGTAGGGCATTTTCTTAACAAGTGATCGATGGGGAAGGACCCAGCCCATTGAGGGTGGTGCCATCCCAGAGCTGGTGGTCCTGGCTTCTATAGGAAACCAGCAGGCTGAGCAAGTCATGGGGAGCAGGCCAGTAAGCAGCATGTCTGCAGTCAGAGGCCTTGGCATCGGCTCTGCCTCCAGGTTCCTGCTCTGTCTGAGTTTCTGTCCTGACTTCCATCAATGATGAACAGCAATGTGAAGTATAAGCCAAATTAACCCTCTCCTCCCCAAGTTTCTTTGATCACAGTGTCTCATCGAGCAGTAGTGACCTGAGACAGAGGGTGACTATTCAAGTGGGGGAGGAGATGACAAGCAAGTGGGTGATGTGACCCTGCTGCTACCCGGAAAGGGTCTGCTGGGGCGGACACTAAATGAGGCTCTGAGGTGGCAGGGTGGTTCCCAAAGGGCCCTCATAGAGCTTCTTGCCAGAACACAGACCAGCGGCCACCTTTCAATTACACACCAGTGTGAGGGCCATGGGAGTGGATGACTGGAAACGGCATCCTGACTCTGGGATCCAAACCCTTTTCCTTTGGCAGCAGTTTCCTTTCCTAAACAACTTTGGATCATTTTAAAATAAGCTTGTATTCCTGTTTCTCTAAAGGCAGACTGGGAAATGGTAGCAGACACTCGCCCACAGCTTACAGAGCAGATGGAATGCACTCTGTGTCTCCCATTCTCAGCAGACACAGGGCGCTGCTGGGACTAATCTCCTTGGGCCAACATTCCAGCTCCCTGTTTTCTGAGGCCAGCATCGCAGTGCCCCCACACCCTGCAGTCCTGGCAGCAGCCCGCAGTGAATCATCTACAGTCAGGTGGGAAATGACCTGCTGGGCTGCCCACAGCCAAACCCACTTCTCCCTCCACCATCGGAAAGGGATGGGAGGTGGGGCTCTAAGCCTGAAGAAGCCCCCAGAAAGGTTTCTCATTATCTTGCCTAACTAGCCCTTCTGAGGATTTTGCATTTCCATGTCTCCTTGGAAGCGAAACTGAAATCAATCTTAATTAAGGCCTAAGAAAGCTTCCTAAGGTTGTACAAAGTCAACTCATTGATCACATTCCAACAGAAATAGGCTTAGCAGCCGGGCAGTGGTGGCGCAAACCTTTAATCCCAGCACTTGGGAGGCAGAGGCAGGTGGATCACTGTGAGTTCGAGGCCAGCCTGGTCTACAAAGCAAGTCCAGGACACCCGGAGCTGTTACACAGAGAAACCCTGTCTTGAAAAACCAAATAAAAAAAAAAAAAAAAGAAAAGAAAAGAAATAGGCTTAGCAGGGAGGGGCATGGCAGCTCCTACCTGGGCGCCTCCCACAGTCGCTTTCCATTCAGATGGCTGTCTGTGCTGAGGAGCCTTTAAAGGGGCCAGCTACAAGAACCCTGAGAGTTCTTGGTCACCAGAGTGTGAAGTATGTAATGAGCCAACAGTACTCTGAGTTTCACACCCAAGGTTCCCCAAAATCAGTGTACAAAGAAACACCAAACTCTGGGTGTGGTCCCCTCCCATGAGCCTCTTCTGGGTCTGTTTCCTTCAATTTTTATCTTTGCTTCATTCTTTCTAGGGTGGCCTTCTCCTCAAGCCTTTGATGTGGTACAGCCCCTCCCCACACCCCCACACCCAGGCCCTACTAAATCTGCAGTTTCCCCACCTACCCAGGCCCTTTTCGGCTGCCTTTTTCCTCTTCTTATCACCTTGCAATTTGCTCTAGATTATGAATGGCCTTCCCTACTCTTTCCCCACCAAAGATGTGGCCAAGTCCACAAGGGCAGAGAGATCTTTGCTCTACTCAACGGAAAGTCCCAAACGCTGAGGATGGTGCAGGAGAAGTGCTGTCTCCAAGGGAGGTACTCCTTCGAGGAGTGTCCAAGTTTCCCTCACACATTTTTTGGGATGGGAGTACCTACTATGTAGCTGAGGATGACCTTTCTGTTCTTCTTGCAGCTGCCTGGAGCACTGGGATTATAGGTATGCACCACCCAGCCTTGCTTCCTTCTGTTTTTAAATTTAAATTAAATATAAAATAAATTATTTTATTTTTTACATTTTTTGCCTGTATGTATGTATGTGCACCATAAAAACTGTGCACTGCCCATGGAAGTGAGGGCATCGGATCCCCTGAACTGGAGTTACAGAGGGTTGTTAGCCACCAAGTGTGGGCTGGGAACTGAACGCAGGTCCTCTGCAAGAGAAGCAAGTGCTCCAAGCTGCTGAGACAGCTCTCTGGTCCTGACTTCCCACTTCTTTAATGCGGGTTCCTATATGGTGGAAGGGGCTGGACTTGCCTTGTTCTAAATACTCTCACAGCTTGGGCCACTGTGATGGGACTTCCGGGTGAAGCTGGAACCCTCAAGAGGAGGTTCTGTCTCCTCTGAAGCACCATCTGCCGACTCCTCCTACATCTGTTTAACAAAGCAAGTGTGTTCCTGAAGGCCTGGGTGAGTGGGGTGGACACAAGGCAGGCCCTTAACAAACTGCCCCAGATGCGTGTATGTTCATGTGCATGTGCATGCATATATACATGCATGTGTGTATATACATGTATGAGTGTGCCTGTGGTAGATCATTTTGAGCAAACCCTAAGTTGCAAACTGATTCCCTAGCTGGCGTTTATGTCTGCTAAGCTCCTTCCTCCTCAATGGCTAGGTGCTGTCTTCTCGGAGAGTGAGGACTGATGGTAAAAGATAAAATTCAGAGCAGGAAGCTGAGTCTGCCATTGCCTCATGAGACAACCCAAGGCCTCGTCTGGTGTCCTGACTTACGACTGTTCTGTTAGCAAAGGGCTCTGGTGACCTTTGGATCCATTTTCCTTGCTCTAGGCCATCTAGCTTAGGACCCACTTACCTACATATATGGAAACAGCAATCTTCCCACTCTCAAGAACTCTCCTGCTAATTAAGAGACATTCAGGCTCCCAGGTGGACTTCCTCCAGTTCTGTCACCAGCCCCAAAAATGGAAGCCCACCCTACACCCCTCTCAGCTCTTACCTCATGAAGCCCAGGAACACTAGCAGGATGAGGCTGACAAGCCACCCGGCAGTGGCAAAGGCCTTTGGCATGGTGAGCGCACCTGTGCCCACAATGAGGTTAAACATGTACACCAATCCGACCTGGAACCACAGGAGCAACATTCAGCCAGGGGATTAATTAACCTGAGGACAGCTCTGGGTGACATCACAACCATGGGGGCCTTCCTAGGTCTTCACCAGGGAGACGGGGAGGGATGGCACCTGAGGCCTAAAGAGCCAGGCTCTGCACCCAGGTGCTGGGAAACCAAGCATTTGCACAGATGCCCAGAGGATGACAGACCCTCCATCTCCATTCTGGTTGATTTCAGTCTGTTTCTCACTGTCCAAAGCCTGTCATAACCAGCTCTGCTCTACTCAACCTGGCTGGGGCTTCCTGAAGGCAGAGTGCCACACGTAGGACACTGGCACAAGGCTGAACAAGACTGCTGGTCTCTAGAAAAGCCCTTAGAGACGGATGATCCCTTGATCCCCCTCCTCGTTGGCACCAACCCTTGCTGGTGTCCACTGGGCAGTATCAACCACATACTGGACCACATCCTTCTCCCTGCACTTCTCCAACTTCAGGACTGTGTTTTGGTTTTTTTTTTTGTGTGACAAAGCTTTGTAGTCCTGTCTGGCCTAGTACTATGTAGCCCGGGCTGGCCTTAAACTCAACGCAATCTTTCTGTCTCAGCCTTTGAAATCTCAGGATTACAGTCATGCATCACCACAGTTGACTATCAAGTTCAGGATTTAAAACAATAGCAAAACCTGGAATAGGGCCAGCAAGATGGCTCAGTGGGTAAAGGTGCTTGCCCCCAAGCCTGATGACCCGAGTTCAATCCCCAAGACCCACTCATTCCCATGGGGTTGTCCTCTAACTGCCACCCTTGTGAGTACATGCATATGCACCCACATACATACTACATAAATAAGTAAAAATATAAGACCTGACATATAATTCACATGCTGTAAAATTAAACTCAAAGGACATCGCCAGACCCTGCTCAGGTTATCTTGGGCATGACAGCACACCTCTGGCCTTCTGAACTTGTAATCAGGCATTTTACAAGTGACATTGTGTCTATAGCAAACACATTTTTACCTTGGCTGGGGTCAATTTCATCACTGGCACTTTGATGCCAGTGTGTACCTGGCTAGAATAAATTAGCTAGCTCAGTTCTGTTCATTTCCTCATTCAACCATTGCTGAGCCTTCAGTGGGCCCTGTGCTGTGCTCGGAGATGAGGATTCAATGGCACTAGACAGATACAGCCCTGTACAGCTACAGTGAGGACAGGGCCATTGTGAGAGGAACGGAATGAAGAGAAGAACTGTGGCTTTGTTGTAAGAGATAATGTAAAGTACTTTAGGTAAATGGTACTCAGCAGGGTCTGGTGGTCCACTCTTGTAATCCCAGTATTTAGGAGTCTAAGGGAAGAGGAATATGGGCCTGGCCAACCCAGGTTTCACAATGAGATAATGAAGGAAAGGAAGGAAGGAAGGAAGGAAGGAAGGAAGGAAGGAAGGAAGGAAGGAAAGAAGGAAGGAAAGAAATAAGAAGGAAATCCTGAGCTGCTGAGATGGTTCAGCAGGTAAAGTGCTCACGTAAAAGACTGACACTCAGTTTGATCCCCTGAACCCGAGAACCAACTCCCCAAACTGGTCTTCTGACCTCCACACACCAGCTGTTCGCACATGTTCACATCCCCTGCTCTGTGTGCCTCCCCCCTTTGCAAGGAAATAAGGTCAAGGGAAGGGACTTTTAGGTACAAAGCTTACAGTGGGGGGGGGGTGTTGAAGGGCCTCATATAGGGGTTTCAAGGGGTCACTGAGACAGATGCTTGGGGGTAAGGACTTTATAAAGAGTTATTAATGCCATGGGCAGACAGACAGATAAACAAGAGGATGGGTGGGGGGAGGCTTGGAAGAAAAGAATCAGGTCCTCCCCTGGCATGAGTGGGAGGGCTCTCACAGCTTTTAGGATGAGGATAGCTCACAGTACAGCCTACGGCCAGGCTCTCTGACTGCCATGCTGCAGGGAAAACCATGGGGAATGTGTGGCCACCCTTTTGTCTTCAGGTGAGAAACCCTGGCACTTAGCAGTCTGTTAGCTAGGGATTCGCAGTGCCCAGATCTGAGGGTGAGGCTATTGCAGGGACTGTGGTCTGAACAACAGGTAGAATCTAACATCACATTCTCATAAGTGTCTGTAGGGTTTTCTGGCAGTCATACAGTGGCTGAGGTCAGCAAACCAAGCCATGGAGAACACAAACCCTTGTGGAAGTGATGGAAGTGCCATGGTTTGGAGGCTTTTAAGCAGGTGGGACAGGCCAAGACAATGCAGAGGCTCCTCCATCTGGTCCTCTTGCTGAGGCCATTTCCAGGTGTGACTAGAATCTGATTTTCTTGGTGGACAATTCCATGGAAAACTACACCACTCTGTTCTAGGAACCAAAGGTCAGGATGTCCTAACCAACTTATCTTAGCCTGTGTTAAAACCGCCTGTTTGTGCAGAACCTCCTCCAGATAACCGCTTATCTTAGGGTCTTGGTGTCTGTTAAAACTGCTTGCTTCAAGCAGCTTACTCTGCAAAGACACCCCCACCCCACCTGCTGATAAGCAATATATCTAGATGAGGTCTCTGCCCTTCAAAATCCCATGTTCTGGAGACTTAGGCCACACCTAGGCCCCTGTCATGTGTCACCCCTCTCCAACACTGGGTATGGTCTCGGCCAGCTGGGATAAAGACTTTCAGCTGGCTGTACTATATCTGAGTGGCCATCTTTGTGAGCTCCCCGTAGGCACTAACAGCAGACCCCAGCTGCCCCCTGACATCTTTTGGATTCCTAGCAGCACTGCTCTCCGTCTAACACTTTTCAAAGAAACAATAACCAGGGGTAAGAATTTTACTTTATGAGAACAGTTTGGGTGCGGCTTCTCACGGTGGAAGTGAGGAAAAGGCAAAGGGCTTGAAGAAAGTGACACTATTTAGGCAAGAACTTTATGGGAGAATTAAGTAGCATAAAAAGCATTTGTAGAGCCGGGCGGTGGTGGCGCACGCCTTTAATCCCAGCACTTGGGAGGCAGAGGCAGGCGGATATCTGTGAGTTCGAGGCCAGCCTGGTCTACAGAGTGAGTCCAGGACAGCCAGAGACACACAGAGAAACCCTGTCTCAAAAAACCAAAAAAAAAAAAAAAAAAAAAAGCATTTGTAGAACCAGGCATGGTGGTGTACCCTATTAATCCCAGCACTTGAGAGGCAGAGGGAGGCGGATCTCTGAGTTCAAGGCTAGCCTGGCCTACACAGGGAGTTCCAGGACAGCCCGCAATACACAGCTTTAATTGAAAACAAACATTTGTAAGGATTGAGGGATGGCTCAGTGGTTAAGAACACTAGCTGTTGTTCCAGAGGAACTGGGTTCCATTCCCAACACCACCCGATGGCTCAGAAGCCTCTGTAAATTCAGCTCCAGGGAATCTGACACCCTTTTCTGGCTTCTGTAGGAACTATAATCATAAGATGCACATATATACATTCAGGGAAAACAAGTAAAACGTTTTAATTTAAGAAAGTAAACCGGAAAACAGTTGTTTGTCCTGCTTTGTTGCTATTTTTAGGTCCAGAGTAAACACCGTTGTGTCCACTGGAAGCTCAGAGAGCCCTGCTGTGCAAGGCAGGATCTCTGCCATCTGTGGGCCTCAGCAGCCTGGGCACATATTAAATCCTCTTTACTTTCGGGAAAAGTACTCAGTGAGCAGCCAAAAAGGAAGTCACTCTCAACTCAAGCCACAGGCCAGGTCAAGAGGAGCTGTAGAAAGGGAAAAAGAGGTCACGTGACGGGGGGGGGGGGTGGACAGACAACCTCCTTGGAAGGATGGCAGAAAGTGGAGGGGTAAGACCCTGCTGTGTTCTGCCTGGGTAAAGGTACACATGCAGGCTCACTGACTCCTCTGTGCTGAACTAAGGAAGGCACAGCCCCAGCAGCTCCGTGCCCAAGAGAGCTCAGCGCAGTGTTCTATCTGCCTGCCTCTCCTCCACCCAGAAAACGCCGGACACCCTTGCACCATCTCTAAGAAGGCACATGGTGTCTGAACCCTGACCAGGATTTAGGGCGGCAGGGCTAGGAAGATGGCTCAGTTAATAAGGTGCTTGCCATGCAAACATGAGGACTTGAGTTTATCATAGGCACCCACATAAAAACCTGGGGTTCAGCGGGGCATCGTGGCGCATTCCTTTAATCCTAGCACTTGGGAGGCAAAGGTAGGCAGATCTCTGTGAGTTCGAGACCAGCCTGGTGTAAACAGTGAGCTCCAGGCTAGGCACTGCATAGTAAGACTCTGTCTCAAAAGCAAACAAACAAACAAAACCAGTCAAACAAGCCTGGGATGGGAGCATATACTTGTTATTCCAGTACTGGGAGGTGGACACGGGAGGACCCTTAGAGCTTGCTGTCCAGCTGTCCTAGCTGAACTGGCAAACTACAGGTTAAGGGTGCTTGCTTCTCTTGCAGGAGGACCCTTAGAGCTTGCTGTCCAGCTGTCCTAGCTGAACTGGCAAACTACAGGTTAAGAGTGCTTGCTACTCTTGCAGGGGACCAGCGTTTGGTTCCCAGCAGTCATGTCAGGCAGCTCACAACCATCTGTAATTCACTTCAGGGGGTCTGCAGCAGATCTAACACCCTCTTCTTGCCTACATGGACTCAGCTATACATACACACACACAAAACATAGCTTTAAATAATAACAATAAACCTGAACAGACAGGGAAGAAGGGAGAGAGGGGAATAAGAAGAGAGGGAGTGGTGGTGAGGGCTGCGGTGGGGGTGGTGTGCCACTAGAGGGATGACTCAGTGGTTAAAAGCAGTTGCTGTTCTTGCAGAGGACCTGAGTTCAATTCCCAGCACCCACATGACACCTCACAACCACCTGTAATGCTAGTTGTAGGGCATCCTGCAACTTCTTATCCTTACTGGCACCAGATGTTCACATGGTACACATGTATATGTAAGCAGAACACTAATATTCATACAATAAAATAAATAAATCTTAAAAGATAACTATCAGCTGGGCATGGTGGCTCATGCCTGTAATCCCAGCATTGAAGAGGCTGAAGCAGAAGACCATGAGTTTGAGGACAACATGGAATACATAGCAAAACTTTGTCTCAAAAAACAAAAACAGGGCTGAAGAGATGGCTCAGTGGTTAAGGCCACTCGATGCTCCTTCTGAGGACCAGGGTTCAATTCCCAGCTCCGACACGGCAGCTAACAAACATCTGTAACCCTAGTTCTAGGGCATCCTGTGTTCTCTTCTGGTCTCTGTGGACAGCAGGCACATGGCACACAGACATACATGCAAGCAAAGTACCCATACACATAAAATTTAAAACTAACCAACCAACCAATCAACACACATGTATGCACGCACCAGACTTATTCCTCTAGGACTGTGGATTAAGAAACCCTCTAAGGTAATTCAGAATAGGCAGTGGAAGGGGAAAGCTGTGAAAGAGCCAGAGGCTGTGGAAGACTACAAGGAAACAGTGCCTTCCAGACACTGATGGTAACACCTCATGAACTCACAGTGGTCATGAAGCATGCACAAGACCTATGCGAGCTCCATCCAGACCAAGTCCCAGCAAGGAGGGGGAAAGGGGGGGTGAAGTCAAGTGACTACTGGCAATTGAAAGCTGCCGAGAGAAGAAGAGGAAATAGCCCCCGGTAAGTGACCCTAACCCTAATCCTGCTAAGTAGGAGGCCACATGCCCCAGACTATATTGGCGGCACAAACTGAACTAGATGGCTTCATGTTTTGCTTTTGTTTTAAAACCACATGTAGTTGAGTGGGTAAGGAAGTGGGGTGGATCTGGGTGGAACTGGGGGAGGAGGTCAATATGTTCAAAACACATTGTAAAAAAATTCTCAAAAAAAACTAATGAAAAAAAATGACCTTTAGGATCTGGAGAGATGGCTCAGTGATAAAGACCACTTGTTGCTCTTGGAGAGGAACCTGGTTCAGTTCACAGCACCCACATGGCAGCTCACAACCAGATATAGCTCCAGTTCTAGGGGATCTGATGCCCTCTTCTGGCCTCTGTGGGCACTTCATGCATATGATTTTTATGTATCATCTATCTGTCTATCTATCTATCTATCTATCTATCTATCTGTCTGTCTGTCTGTCTGTCTGTCTGTCTATCTATATCATCTACATATATATCCCAAATATTTGTACACATAATAAAATAAATCTTTTTGTTTGTTTGTTTGTTTTTTTTTTTTGGTTTTTCGAGACAGGGTTTCTCTGTATAACAGCTCTGGCTGTCCTAGACTCACTTTGTAGACCAGGCTGGCCTCGAACTCACAGATATCCGCCTGCCTCTGCCTCCCAAGTGCTGGGATTAAAGGCGTGCGCCACCACCGCCCGGCTTGTTTTTGGTTTTTCGAGGCAGGGTTTCTCTATATATCAGCCCTGGCTCTCCTGGACTCACTTTGTAGAACAGGCTGGCTTTGAACTCACAGAGATCCACCTGCCTCTGCCTCCCGAGTCCCAGGATTAAAGGCGTGAGCCATCATGCCCGTCTATAAATTAATCTTTAAAAGAAAAACAAAGTCCCATAGGCAGCAGGTGGCTGCTTTCCTCAGAACCCTGACCCCCACCTCCTAGTTAACGCTACCTTATTGCCACCAGCACCCATCTTTCCCCCACATCTCTCTTCCTTCGCTATTAAGATAAAAACCACACAGCACTTGTTTATGGCAACAGCAAAGACCCTGGGTAAAAATAAAGCACATACAAAATGGAAGAAAAAAGGGGGGTTGGCAGAGCAGAGGTCGTGAGGCATGCAGGCCTAACTGTCCAGGCTTCTGTGGACACATGGTGGCACGTGTGAGTGACTGAGCACTCATATAGCAGGTGGAGGCACGAGAAATGGGGACGGAAACTGCTTTCCTTCTAAAACCCACTCATGTCAATGACTCACTTCCTCGTCTCTCAGTTTGTAGTTATTGTAAGAAAAAGCAGGAACTGTGGCAACTTGTAAGGATAGTGCAAGACCTCCTGCTGCTGACAGGGGAGACTAGGAACTACCACATGACTGCACAGACAGCTGAGCGTCCAGTCCACTCCAGTGTTGGAGAGAGACTTTCCCTGGTAAACTGCAGAGGTGGGGGGGGGGGGGAGCCTTTGTGGCTGCCTGTGAACAGAAGGGTGGCTGTTAAAGCCAGGAAAATTCTAGAAAGAAGCCTCCTCCACGGAGAATAGCTGCTTTCGTGGTGAAAGCTGGCAGCAATGTGAGTCAATCGTGTGAGTTATTCACACAGTTACCTCCACCTAAGGCCATGTGACGCAGTAACCACAACCAACCGAATACTACAGAGAGAAGATAAACTGAGTGTGTGGGGGAGTGGGGGGGGCACAGAGTTGAGACAGAAAGAAATCAATCGCTCTAATTGTCATAATTGCAGACTCTACCAGACTGCAATTGGAAGTCTCTGCCGTTCAGCGCCTCTTTCAACATCCAAACCCATAAAAGTTGTGCAATTTAAAATTCAGCTAAAGAAGAAAGAGGGTGCAGACTGCAGAGATGAAGAAAACTCCAAGGCAACAGCTGTCAGTGACCACCCACTGTGTGCAATCTGTAGGAGCCCTGAGATATTGCAAGGAGACCAGCGAGTTGGTTGTTTGGCTTGACACTCTCTGATAGGCATCTCTAAGGAGAACTGGACTCAGCAGTTAAGAGCACCTGCTGCTCCCGCAGAGGACCTGAGTTCAATTCCCAGCACCCACCCTGGGCAGCACATAACCACCTGTAACTCCAGCTCCAGGGCATCTGGCACCCTCTTCTGGATTTGACAGGCATGCACAAATCCACACACAGACACATACATAAAAAATAAAAACTTGAAAAAACAATACATAAACGAAAGGGGAACGAGTCTGATATTTGCAGTCTGAGCCCAAGACGGCTGAGCTCTGACTGCGGCTACGAGGAGTTTCAGCCTTGTTCTCACCAGGGTCTACTTAAGCCAGGGCAATCATTAGTGCAGTCCACAGACAGCAGTGGGCTTCTCTGGACGCCAGGGGCATGACGGTGAGCACAATACATTTACAGAGGAAAACTCACATAAGGAGAATAGAGCTCCCCGGTCTCTGTGATATCACCTGCCATCTCCAAAGAGTCAGGAAGGGCTGACCGAAGAAGAGGTTACTTCCGTGCCAGGCCAGCGGGTGCTGCGGTTCCTAAGACAAAAGGGTAGACGGTAGTTTTCTAATGACAGAGATGAGAATGGGGGAGACTTGCAGCCCGCCCCTTTCATTTCTGACACTTTGGCCTCAGGATCCGTCATGAGACTGCCTCCGTGGGTCGTAGCTCCCTGGACAATGCTTTCTAAGTTTACTCTTGCTGTGCCAGGCACTTCTCTGTGCCTGGATGCTGCCAACACTCTAAGTGACTGAGGGGCCTCCGAGCGTCACCCACGATCACAGACCCCTTCACCCTAAGGTGCACATGTGCATTTCTTTCCGGTACCTGCGAACTCACTACTACGCACGACAGCCCAAACAACTGTCTGCCCCTCCGCCCACAGCAGGGAACCAGGTTTTCCTAGGTCGTCCCTCCATAATAACTCCTTGCCCCAGTGCATCGTCTTTTAAGTGGGGTCTCTCGCTTCCTTACCTGCCTTCTGCCTTGCCTTAGGGGTCCCCACCCTTAAGCCTCCCTCTCTTCTCAAGAGCCCACCTCTGGGCCTCTCCTTCCTCTCCCTTCTTGATGAGACTCCAAACTTCACATCTGCCTCCACCCCATTCTACCCTCCTGCCCGTCCCAGACCTGCGGCACAGCTGGCTCCCGGTCACAGTGGCCACCGCTTCCAGCTCCTCGGCCGCCACCGGGCACCAGCTGCTCCCGCACCAGTGACCGCTGCGCGCATGCGTATGCCCCTCAGCCCGCCTTCCCGGCGAGAGCGTCCCGGCTCAGGGCGCTGATTGGGGGCCTCGCGGGGGCGGGGCCTGGCGGCTGCCCTCTACAAGACGGAAGTGGCCGGTGCGCCCCCACGCGCATGCGGAGAGCCTGGCGCCTCTGGGTGAGGCGCTGACGCCTTGTTGTGGGGGAAGCCTTCCAGGGCCGGGGATGGGCGTGAGCTTGGCGGTTTGCTGACGACGGCGGTGAGAGGGTCGAGGAGCCACTGTCGTGCCACGCAGAGGGCTGAGGCCTGAGGCCTTCGAGTGGGGCTGGGGGACGGGAAAGGGGAGAGCCAGAGCCGGGTGGCGTGGACGCTGGAGGGAAGGGTCGGAAACAGGTTTAAAGAAGGGTTAACAGGTCATTTTGGGGTGGACTGGGGCGCGTCGCAGTTATTTGGTTACTCGGGACTCGGGTCTGATAGATCCAAGTTCTTGGGGATGGAAACTGCTTCCAAAACTTGACCCTTGAGAGGAGAGCTGGGATTTGTTGACCACTTCGGTTCTTTTTCTTACAAGAGTTTTAGAATCCCTTTTCTTTCAAGTATTTGAGGAGGAAAGGCAGGGCATTCCTTTGTCAACATAGCCAGGCCTCTGCAGGAAGAGCCTGAGTTCCCACCCTACGCGGAAAGACGCCTGGGGTTCTAAAGTCTTTAAATCTCCCCACTTGTAGGCAGCTACAATGAGGCTGAATCAGAACACCGTGCTGCTGGGCAAGAAGGTGGTCCTGGTACCCTACACCTCCGAGCATGTGCCTAGGTAACTGTTCATCTGACTGGTTGTAGTGTGGAGGACTGTTGGAAACAGGGCAAGGCCTTCCTCAGTCCTAACCTAGGAGCCTGTTTTGTTCTAAGAAACATTACTTGTGTGGTGCTGCACACCTTTGATTCCAGCACAACACTTGGGAGGCAGAGGTAGGTGGACCTCTGAGATTTCCAGGCCTGCCAGGGTTACATAGTGAGACTGTGTGTCAAAGGGGAGAAAAAAGTACTTTCAAGAAGACTAAAGCTAGCCGGCCCTGATCTCACATACCTTTAATCCCAGCACCGGGGAGGCAGAGGCAGGCGGATCTCTGTGAGTTCCAGGACAGCTAGTACTGTTTTACAGAGAAGCCCTGTCTACAAAAACAAACACAAACAAATAAAAGAATAAAGCTGAAGTGGAGAACTTATTTCCCATTTTTTTTTTCTTTTCATCCCTCAGCTTTGGTTTTGGCTTTTCAATTAGGAATTAAATCATCTAAATCTATGTAGCAAAGAAAAAGAAATTCTTCCCGCCTAAGTTATTGATGGCCTTTCCTGCTATCAGTAAATAACATGCTCTCATTCTGGAGACTTAACATGTGCTTGTCCCAGATGTTGAATATTGCATTGTTTTGAAGCCTACTGTTTACAGGCTAGAAGTGAGTTACAGGAACTCTTCATGGGTTGTTTGGTAAACATCTGGTAGACTGAGTTGTAGGAGTTGGGGGCATCCTCTACTAATAGTTCTACTTTTGGGAAGTCCCTGGCACTCTGTCTTGTGGAGGTCTGCCCAACCCTCTTTGCTGAGGTTTATAGGGAAATTTTAATCCAACGACACCTGCTCTGGCAAGGGATCACATCCAAAGACCTTCTAGGTCTGTGTGATCCTGCTGGAATATAGACATGCATTTAGTCCCAGGAAACAGAGGAAGAAGATCTCTGAATTCAAGGCCAGCTTGGTATAGAGCAAGTTTCAGGTAGAGAAAAGCTTCTAAGTCCAGGCATGGTGGTACATGTCTTTAATCCCAGCACTCAGGAGACAGGGGCATGCAGATCTCTGAGTTTATTCAGTCAGTGAGTTGAGAGACAGTGCAGTGGAGTTGAGTTCGTGCACTTCAGAGGCAGTTTTTACCGGGAGAGTTTTACAAAGACAGGTTGCAGAGAGAACAAGCTAGACACAGGTGAAGACAGACAGAGCCAGAGAATGAGAAGGAGCCAGAAAATTAGAACAGATTGCTAGAGCTAGTTTGAGGCCAACCAGAGCAGTTCAGTCAGAAATGGAGAGAGAAGCCGGATGGAATCAGTCATCCTAGAGAGTCCCGTTTGAGCCAGAACAGCTGAGTTGAACCAGCCAGCCAGAGTTCAGAGAAAACAAGAAAGGGTGAGCTTATCCAGCAGTAAGTCTCAGAGGCTGAGAACAAAGCTTCTGGGACTAGGCCCACCTAGGTTACTGAAGGGGGTAGTGGGCCTCCCAGACAGTTATATCAGGTGAATAAACGACATTTTAACAGAGGTTGGCTTCTGGGACTAGGCCCACCTAGGTTACCGAAGGAGGTAGTGGGCCTCCAAGACAATTATAGCAGGTGAATAAACAACACTTTAACAGAGGTTGACTTGGCATATACTTATCCTCAGGAACTCGAGGAATGTTTGGTTTCATGTTGCCTGGTGGAAAGCTGGGCACATAGGGCTGCTCCTCTCTGCTTGAGAAAAGAACCTAACTTTTCTGACTCCTCTGATCCTCTCCTTTTCTTTGAGTCTTTTGTCAGTACTGTAGGGCCCTCATTCTTACCTTCACTTCACCTCAGAAAGTACAAACTCATACTTTTGGGTTTTTGTGTGTGGGGCAGTTTTTATTATTATTATTATTGATTATATATTAACAATACCTAGGATGTACTTTGACTTAGAGCTAAAATAATTAAAGTCCCTGCCTCCATAACTCTTATCCTATGTGGGCAACAGAGAGGAGTGGACGTCAGGGCCTTATTTTATTTTTTAATTAATTTATATTTACTTAGAGGGAGGGTCTCACTGTGTAGCCCTGACTGAGCTAGAACTATGTAGCCTAGGCTGGACTCAAACTCACCGAAATAAACCTGCCTCCCCAGTGCTGTGACTAAAGGCACGAGCCACCACACTCAGCGTCAGATTCTTCGTAGCCTCTTGGAATTGTGTTGAGAGGCTGGCACGGATTTCTCCACAGACAAAGTTTGAACATTCATCCTCTCCTTGTTCGTTTGCTTTGAAGGAAGGGTGTCTCTATCTCGGGCTGGCCTTGAACATCTGATCCTCCTGCCTCCAACTACCAGGTGCTGGGCATCCAGGCAGGCCCCGTCGGTCCACATCCACGCTGTAGACTCAGCACAGCACATCTAAGACAAATCTCTCCCCATCCAGGTACCATGAGTGGATGAAGTCAGAAGAATTGCGGCATCTGACGGCCTCAGAGCCGCTGACCCTAGAGCAGGAATATGCGATGCAGCACAGCTGGTGTGAAGATGAAGACAGTGAGGAGCCCCCACCCCAGGCAGCCTCTGCTCTTCCTCCCATTCTCCCACCCCTCAGCTGCTGCCCCTCTGGGGGCTGTCACTAAGCCGTGGTAAAAACTTGGGACGTTTCTTATACTTGAACCACTTGAAGTGGTCCCCGGGACTGACCGTACTGTCCTCTTTCCTTAGCAGACACCGGGCCTGGAGGGATTTGGAGAGAATAAAGCAATGTGATTTCCAGCCTTTAATTTAGGCCCCGTTCTCATCTCCCTCATGCATAGCCTAGTATAGGTCCTACCCTTTGGGTCTCTGAGTCCCTTTGCGTATAGATGCCTCTTGGAGAAGGCTGCTTCCCGCTTCAGATCAAATGTGAACTTGGAACTCTGTACTGGGCTCTAGGCCCCTTTTCTACTGCCGGGCGCAGCGACAGCAGCACCCTGCAGTTCTCTGGCTTGGGTGGGAAGACCTGCCTCACCTCTTTTCTTTGAAGACTGCAGGCGCTAACTCTGTTGCCTATGCCCTTAGAGTGCACCTTCATTGTGCTGGACGCAGAGAAG
Organism: Lophiomys imhausi; assembly: GCA_907164525.1. Lineage (NCBI taxonomy): Eukaryota > Metazoa > Chordata > Mammalia > Rodentia > Muridae > Lophiomys > Lophiomys imhausi. The sequence goes on along the minus strand of CAJQZJ010004796.1, from coordinate 4,135,988 downwards.
TGGCAGGCTCAGCCTCGCCCCTCTGAAGAGAGCTGCATGGTGGGCGATGTGAACCTCTTCCTCACAGATCTAGAAGACCCCACCTTGGGGGAGATCGAGGTCATGATTGCAGGTTTGTCCCACCTGGCCCAGCCAGAACTCAGTCAGCTGTTGTTACCTAGCTCTTGAGCATGGGATGCGTGGCAGTGTTCCCCTGTCCCACACTCAGCATGGGGAGTAACCCTTGGCTTCATCTCTTGGTATGCACTCAACGTGTGTGTGTGCGTGCGTGCGTGCGTGTCAGAGGACAATCTTGGCTTGGGTTCCTCACATGCCAACCACCTTTTTCTTTGTAGGTTTTTGTTTGCTTGGGACAGGGTCTCTCAGCAGCCTGGAGGTTGCCAAATAGGCCGGGCTAGCTGCCGGGCTTCACGGATTGCCATGAACGCATGCCACCACACCTGGCTTTTTACATGGGTTCTAGGCATCAAACTCTGGTCCTCCTTGCGAGCACTTCACCATTGAGCCACCTCCCCAGCCTTCAAAACCCTTTCTGTTCCTTGTTTAGGAGGATTCCTCCACAAAGCAGGGATTCAGATGTCCTGCTGTGCTTTGCAGGAACCCTCTCTGCGTCTGCACCCTTGGTCCTTAGCCTCCGCTTTAGCTTCACTACAGCCCTGGTGAAGGGCACAGATTTCAGACTACTGGGAGCCTCACATGCCCTTCCCCTTGTCTGTGACTTCCTTTTTCCTGGGCAGAATGCTAACAGTAGAGTTTTGGTAAACCAGTGAGCCAGTAACTGTCAGGTATACACACTGGAGCCTGGTGTCTGGTACCAGCCATACTGTGTTCTTTCTCCTAGAGCCCAGCTGCAGAGGCCAGGGCCTTGGCACAGAGGCTTCTCTCCTAATGATGTCCTATGGTAAGACAGACATAAACAACCATGTGGGTAGAAGTGGGCAGGCCTCAGCTGAGCCTTCTTCAGGGAGGAGGCAGCAAATGACATGTCCTTCTACTGCAGATTGGGACAGGAGGGCCAGCAGAATGGAGGGTTTATTGTTTGCCCCTTTCTCTTATAACTCTGGAGGAGTGACGAAGCTAGGTCTGACCAAGTTTGAGGCTAAAATCGGGCAAGAAAATGAACCTAGCATCCGGATGTTCCAGAAACTTCACTTTAAGCAGGTAAAGGCATTGGTGGGGAGGCCTAGGGAAGTAGAACTGTAACTCAGTAGGGCTGATCTCCTGGCTCCTACAGGTGGCTGTGAGCAGTGTTTTCCAGGAGGTGACGCTCAGGCTGGCAGTGAGCCAGCTGGAGTTGCAGTGGATCCTGGAGCAGACGAGCCACATGGAAGAGAAACCCTATAGAGCTGGGGTGGCAGCGCCTTTGACAGCCACCCTGTGTGAGCAGGAGAGTTGGAACTACCCACTCCCACTGCTAAACAACTGCACAGGAGATAAATGTACAGTATCTTCCGTCAGGCCCTCCTGTGCCTGAGCCTGAGCCTGCATTGGCCTTCTCTGGCTGGCAGTGGCCAAGAAGACTCCTTCCTACTCCCAGCCATAAGCTGACCCTAACTGCACTGGAACAGATGGCTGGAGTCCACCAAAGTCAGGGTGGAGGTGGGAATTGGAAGCCAGAAGGGTCTGGAGAACCAGCCTTTTCCGGTGCTGTGGCTAAGTAAAACATTCATTTAGGCAGCTGTTCTTGTTGCTTCATTCATCCTCCTTGTGGAGAAAGCTGGGGCAGGGATAGGTAATCAATCCCGTTGTCAGCAGACTGGAGTGACCAAGTGGGCTTGACCTGGAAAGACAGGTGACCTGGTGAAGGAGTGGGCTGCCCCCTCTGCATAGTGTCCTTGGTCCTGCTTTCAGCTCTTTGGAGCCAGACAGGACTGTGGGAAGACGAACTTCTGGATCCAGCTCTCTGTATGTCAGAGAAGCCTGGAGCTTGCTGCAGGTGAGCGAACCAGAGGCCACTCAGCCCCTCCTCCTAACTCAGGCTCACCACCTTCCCTTCCCCTCATTGCCCTGTGCCTCTGGGCAGCTGCACCAAACCTGGCCATTAGGAGGCAGCAGAGGCAAGGGTTCAGGATGGCCAGAGTGCTGGCAAAAGTTTCTGTAGGCTCTGCAGGAGGGTGCCTCCCCCATACCCCACCGTTATCCGAAGTAGTTATCAAGAAAGGCAGGCATGTTTTCAAAACAGCTCTGACAGGAGGTTAGAAGGGTATCTGTGAGAGCGTCGTGGCTCTGGATAAAGTTACTGTTGAGATCTCCCAGCCCCTTCAGTCCTGCCATCTCACCCCAGATTGGAAGGGGGAAAAACTCCTTTCCCCGTAGCCTGGATTTGAAGAGAAGCTTGTTATTGCCTCTGTTTGGACTCAGGTCCAGCGTAGAGTCAAAGGTCCCCCAGGGCTTCTCCACCCAGCACGTGAGGTAGGGAGGGGTAATCCTTAGGCCTGTTACACCAGCCTGGGAGCCTCCACCTGGGGTCAAAGGGTAGAAGCGTGGGCGGATGAGGGAGGCCAGGCCCAGCTGAGCAGGCAGGCACAAGATGATAGGTGCTGTGATAAGGGTTCTGGATGGTCTCTTTTAAGGCTGGTGGAATGTGAAGCTTAATGCTGAGATGGCCAGATAGACATTGGCCTTCTCCCAACCCAGAGGGCTCCAGGGCTTCTCAACCAGATCCACTGTCTTGTTCCTTTCAGACCAGCAACCTGGTTCTGAGTGGTCTTTCTGTAGAATAGATGAATGGGAAGTAGCCTGGGGCCACACTCCCTTTCAGTCTTGACTGCCTGTCCTAGGACCTCCTGGCTCTATAGCCTGGGCACTCAAGGCCTCCTGGCAGAGACACTCACTATACTCCCCTTTGCAAAATCCTTTCCATCCTACCTTGCCACATAGTGTGTCCTGGGGCATAAGTGACTAGTCCCTCTGTGCTGGAAACCTGCCTTCCAGTCAGGCCATTGGGAGATAAAGGAGGGTGTTGGGCAGGCTGAGACTGCTGAGAATCCTGTACTACTTGGTGGGAGTGGGGTGGGGGGGGGGTCAAGTCCTCACACCCTGAACCCAGTTCTGTAGCAAGATTTCACTTGTAGCACTTCTGGAACAAGCAGCCCCAGAGCACTCACCTCAGCTTTCTCTTCCCACCCTCTATAAACACCCCTACTGTCCCATGCCTCAGGGTGCACCAAAGGCCAGCTATCTGGGAAAACTTGTTACCCACACTGGAAGGCACGAGGCTAGGAGGCAAAGCTCGGAAGGAAGACACAGAGGCTCAGTTGGTTTGAAGGAACCAGTGAATTTCTAAAGGCGTTTCCTTACAGTGGTGGCACCTGGCTCAGGAGAGGGAGGCAGCCAGACATTCCCTATGCTGCCCAGGTCTCTCAGGGTGACAGTAGGAATAGAAATTTAAGGATGAGGCCGTTGCCATGCCCTGGGTGCAACAACCAGGAAAATCACAAGAATCATGAAAACAAGAACCCCTCTAAATTCTCAATGCTACATTCTTTAAAAAAAAAAAAAAAATCAAATGAACCAAAGTGCCAAGCTCTAGCTCTGAGGACCTCTGGCATCCTGTCCGTTATGAGCAAAGGCTGCTACAGTCAGTCCCTGGGCAGCTTTGACTTGGTTACCACACGTAGTTGAGGGAGGACTTCTTGTCTAGTCCAAGGTCCTTGCTTGGTGCTGGTCCCAGTGATGTCCTAGGAAGACTGGTGAGGGGACACTTGGTAGGAAGAAGCCCTCAGGGAGGAGCATGGAGACAGGACAGAAATATTCTCCTTCCCTAAGGTGAGGGAAGAACAGAATTCTAGGAAAATCAGATTTGTCAGGAAGTAGGGGCGGGTGCTGATGCTGATTTGCATGTTGATTGGGGGGCACCTGGGGAGGAGAGAAAGGATGCTAGGGCAGGTGGGCAGGCAGGTGGCCCCACCCTTTCAGCATCAGCCAGCTGGTGGCAGGATGCTCAGAGGCTGCTGAAGAGCTCATTTTTCTTGCTCCAGTCCATCTGCGGGGCCCGCTTGCTACTGCGCTTCTGGTGGGCCCTCTCTTTAGCCACAGCCAAGGAGATGTTGAAGTCCAAGATGGGGTCAGAGGAGGAGGAGGTAGATGAGGGTTCTGTGGAATCCTGTCTCTTGGGGCTGTCTTGGGAATTTAGCTGTAAAGAGAAGGAAGGAGTCTGTGTCCACCTGAGGGCTCCCCGGTCCTTGGTCTCACAGCGGTGGATCCCTTGGGGCCACGGCCAGCCAGGGTAGCCAGGTCACAAAACAAACTGCACCTCAGCATGTGACCTCAAAGGCAGGCTAGTGTGCCAGGAACCAGAGTGGCCTGGAAATGGCCACCAACCCCCATGGGGCCAGCCTACCTCCTCACTAGTATCGCTGGAGGCAGATCTTGCCAGGGCTGGCCTGGGGCTCTCTGAAGCTGGCTCTACCAGGGCTTCATGGCTGCTCTCCTGGCAGAGAGGAAAAAGTATGGGTTGGCAGGGGATGGGAAAGAAAACCCTGGATGAGAGCTCTCATCACAGAAGGGCCTTGGCCATCGATCCAAATTCCAGATTTACATTACTGCATTCCTAAAAGGATTGGGGCAGCCTGGTTCCATCCATCACCAAGGAGGATAGGGTGGAATACTGCTGAACTCTCTCATCCTCCCCAACACTTTTGAGCACTGACTCACCGTGAACCAGAAGGGATTTCTTAGAGCCCAGAGCCACCAGGGATCTCCCTCTCTGTCTGGCATGAGGAACATATATGACCCCTTAACCTTTTGTAGCCCTCTCCAGGCCTTAAACCCAAAGTAGCCAACCAGGGTCTTTTAAGGAATATGATGCATAGAATGTTCTAGAACCATAGATGGGGTAGCAGAAGGCTGGGACCATGGCCTAATTCTTGTTTCCACTGTGGAGGAAGCCTTCAAGCAGATCTTGCCAACTCCCAGCTCTGTGGTCTGATCCTGAGTAGAGGCTGTGGCTGGGGTGTGAGCCTGGCACTCAGCCTCTTCCTGGGCCCTTCCACAGCCTCGGCTGACTCCCAGCCTCACCCCCTTCCTTTCTGCCTGAGGAGGAGGGGCTGGAAGGAGCAGGACCAGCAGCCAGACACTGAGGTTCTGTTCTTAGGGGGAAGAATGGCCTCTTCTGTATGGTGGGAGTTGGAGGCGGAGGTGCAGAGGGGCCCCAGGCAAGCTTCTCCCAAGTGACAGCCTTACCCCCTGGCAGGGTCTGGGGTACTCTGGCAGTCCTATGGCTTGGAACTCAGGAAAAAAATGGAACTGGGCCTTGATGTGTCAGCTGGAGTCAGGCTCCCATCTATGCCACCACTTGCCCTGTCCCCACAGGTAGGGGACTCCTTACCTTCTGGATCTCTCCATTGGTGAAAGGTTCAGGCAAGGGGCCTAGATGAGGGAGAGCAAAGGTCAGTCTAGAAAGTTTGCAGGAGGAGAACAGAGGAGGCCAGAGCTATGGCTCAGGCAGCACATTAGACCTATACCAGAGGTCAGTGGCTACAACTTTTTTTTGGCTGCAATCCAGCTGCAATGCAGTCTACCTATATTTGACATTTTGATGACCCAGTGCACAGAAAGACTGTTTGACAGTTTCCAAAAACAAGACCTTACTACAGTGTAATACTTTGTTATTTTCAACTAAAATTTATTTTCAAAATGTCTCATTTGGCAAACTGGGGGAACTTTTTTGGGGGGTGCTACCTGATGCTGAACAAGATGGCTCTCCATAATAGAGTAACACTCTGTGCAGTGCTGGGGACAAATACACAACCCCCATATACTGATCAAGTGCTCTCAGCTAGTCTAGTCTGACCCAAGAATGTCAGGTTGCCACACTTGCTGGAGAGTTAAGATGGAGTTCTAGGATGGCCAGTCAAAAACAGGTTTCTGGTGGCCAGGGATTGCCACCAAGCCTGATGACCTGAGTTAGGCCTCCAAGACCTAGATGGCAGATGGGGAGAAGTGACTCCTCTAAGTTGTCCTCTGACCTTTACATATGCCCCAGGGCAGGGCTGGGCCTTGCTATTCACACATCCCAGAGGGTTGATGCCTTGACAGCAGATTTGGGGCCACACCTCAGATTATACAGCTGGCACCTTCTGCCTTGGAGAAAAAACAATGCCAACTACCTGCCACCTGGAAATGAGGGGACAAGAAGGTTCAAGGACAGGGGCCTGGGTGGAGTCAGGCAGTGGAGGAGAAAGCCAGGCCTGGGGTCACCTCCCACATGGCTTGTGAAGGGCACCACTGCTCCATGTTCAAAGACTAATAAGGACGGGTAGAGTGCTTCTGTATACTTAGGTTATGATACATATGAATCTTCCCTCTTGCCAGAGACGGCCACTGTATGCCTCCTCTTGGGGATCTGAGTTATGTGGACCTTGACCTACTGCTACAACCCCTATCCCTCAGAGAGGCCCCACCCACAGCAAGGTCCAGGAAGGTCTCCCTCACAACAGAGAACAGATCTCCCTCCAAAGCCATCTTCCCAGGGAAAAAGTCTAGAGTAAGGGATAGAAGGTGCTTGGCTGCTCCTGCCTGGTGGGCGTAGCAGCCCTACTCACTTTGGCTGAGACAGGGAGAGGTGCCAGGCTTGGCAGGATGAGGGTGGGGGAGGGGGAGGGCAGGGGCCCGGGGAATGAAGGGGACCCGTGGCTCTCTAGAGCCAGCAAGCCTGAGTTTCCAAGGCAACTTGATAGAAAGGGGGAGGGGAGCACTGGGCCCCTGTCACTGGACTCTGGTCAATCCAGCAAAGGCTGGAGGCTGCCCAAGACAGAGTTAACCCTTTCTTCTCACAAGAATCGCTTGAGAATGCACAGAGCTAGGGAGAGGCTCAAACCCCACCCTCTCCTCATGCCATTGAATCGCTGTCACTTGCCACCTTCAGACACTCATAGGCCATCCCTGCTTCCAGTCTCTACCAATCATGCTGTTGAGTCTCCCCTGAAGAGAGGAAAAAGGAGAGCAACCCAAGAAGCCCCCAACCCACATCTCTGATCCCTGCCTTGTGCACTCACCATCCAGGTGCTCCTGTGAGGGGGTCACTTTGCACTTCTTGAAGAACTCATCTGTTTCCTTATCTACCACCAGCAGCTTGGCTTCATCACCTCCAGCCTTGATGGCAGACACCACATCCCCGTGCTGCTTGCCCTCCATGCAGACACCATTGACCTGTGAAGCAGGGCAGAGATGGGGGGTAGAGGGCGGTCAGGAGGGTTACCCACATAAGTCTCAGTGCTGGGGAGCAGGGGAGCAGGTGGAGGAAGTCCTGCCTGGGAATACTGCATTTTCTCTCATCTACTTAGTCCCAAACCCGGCCAGCAGTTCTCTGACAGTCAGCTGGGAAGCAAGATAAATGGGAAGCGCCAGAGAAAATACCCAGAGGAGACTACACAAACACAGCTGTGAGTGAGGAGAGGCCTGGGAGTCTGGGCTGGGCTGGGCTCTCCTCTGATGGGCCTTGGTTTTCTCACGTGTAAAGTGAGAAGTCTTGGAAGAACTGACCTGTGGCTCTAAGGTTCTCAGACTGTGATTCTGGGAACAGCCCAAGCATTTAGTTTACGTTTCCTCTCTCGTGAGCACAGCAGAAGAACAGAGTGTCTCAAAGCTGAACTCGGGAGAGGAGGTTTAATCCCTCCTCATGCCTGGCACAAAGCGCTCAGGCATCAAGAAGGCCGTGTGGGTGGCCTCTGGCATCTGCCTGGATTTTGGCAGGTAAATCATGGGTGGGAGTGTATACTTGGTAAAGCAGAACCCAAGAGAGGGGAAAAGAAGCCAGTCTGCCTGTCTGTGTACCCACCTACTACTTTGCACCCTTCCTTCCCTTTGCTCCTATCTGCCTGCGTAGCTGCTTACTGTCCAGCACCTCTGGCCATTTCTCATGGGTTAATCAAACCATATATGGTGTAAGGCTGTCCCAAAGCACCAAAGGTTAGGAAGGAAGAGCCTGGAAGAGTATGGAGAATACTGTAAAGGGTATCACCTCCACAATGCGGTCCTGGGCCCGGAGCCCTGAGGCTTCTGCCGGCGAGTCTGGGTCCACTGCTCGGATGAACTGGCCTGGCTTAGACTTGTCACTGTGCAGGTTGAAGCCATACCCATTGGGGCCTTTCTTCATGGTGCAGAGCCGAGGCCGGAGCTCACGCTGTGGGGACATAGAAAGCACCCATGATATTCCACACTTTCCCAACCCTGCCCTCTTTGCCCACTGCCCAACTCTACTTCCCAGCCTAGAAGGATCTGGAATAATCCAGTGGTGATTGGAGCCTATAGAGCAATGCAAGAGAATCTGGCCCAGGGTTCAAAAGATACGAAAGGACACTTAGTACTGAAGCAAACTGAGTGATTCCGGATAAGCTACTGTCCCTGCTGGAGGCTAGTTCCCCTCTTTGCCATTTTATTACTTCGATGTTCTTCTGGTCTTATCCTTCTCCACCCAAGGCTCATCTGGCTCTCTAGGCCCCGTGGGCACCTGGCCCATGTATCTGTTCTCTGTCGTGAAGGCAAGGGTAACTGTTTACTGAAAGCTGGACAGATTGTTTACAGTAAAGCCTTTCATCTCTAGTGGGCTTCCTCCTTGTCCCCAGTGAACCAAATGGCCTAGCCAAATGTGAGCCTGACACCCTGAAAACCCGGTAGTTGTCAGAACAAAGGGTACTGGGGCAAGTGGGACCATCCTGAGGAGCTGTACAGTCAGCCCAGGACAAGAGTGGGAAGGTGGGAGATGGGTGGGGCATCACTCACTAATCCTCAAGGACTCACATGGGAAGGAGACCCTGAAAAGCAGAGTAGGGCCAATGTCATGGAAAGCAGGGCCCGTTACTTTCAATTTTAACATTATTTATTTTGTGTGTAAAAGAGAGCACATAAACACCACACTCCACATCTGGGGGTCAGAGGACAACTTGCATGAGTTGGTTCTCTCCTTTCACCATGAGGGTCAGATTTTGAGACTTAATGGTAAGTGCCTTGACCCACTGACCACCTCACCAGTCCCCCAGAGGACATAAACAGTCTTTTGTGCAGCCTCACATTCAGCTGGGAACAGTTTTCAACATCTTTCATTCTCTTCCGGAGGCTCAGCTCTGAAGCCTTGATGCACACATGACACACAGACTGACAGATGGACAGAATATGGTAGTGAGCTTGCAGAAGTTGGAGCCAAGCACTACCCTGACCCTAACTCCAAGCCAGGGGCAGCCTGTTGGCCACTGGCTGGTTGGCTAGCCCTGGGTTGCCACCTACCCTGTGGGGGCAGCAAGGCTCCCCCACTAGCTTGTGACTTGGGGCAAATCATTTCCACTTCTGAGCCTCGGGGTCTTCCTTTAGAGTGCTTATTGAGGCCCAATGACATAATGACATAGTAGAAAGCAACACTTTGGATCGACAAAGGAACTCCAAGTCATGCTCCCCCTTGCTGCTGAGCTGGAAGTTGCCTTTGTTCTTACTAAATCCCTGTGCATACCGGAACTTTACCATTGTTCTAAGGAACAGTCATATAACTCGGAGCTAGTGGGTGGGGGGGGGGTGATGTGCCAGGTTACTCTGAAACCCAAATCCTCAGCTGGGGGCAGAAACGTGAGGGAGGAGTGGGAAAGAGCAAAGGGAGGGCCTAATGGCTTCCAGCCTCACCTTATCACTATTAGGATCCCATCCTTTCACTCTGGCTGGGGGTGACAAGACTGCTCATCCAGTTGAACTGCTTGCTGCAAAGCCCAGCCTGAGTTTGATCCCCAGGATCCACGTGATGGAAGAAAAGAAGTGACTCTCACGGTTGTCCTCTGACCATGACACTCCCACCCCACACAACACACGCATGCACGCATACACACGGTAAATTCTAAAGATGTAAAAAGAAGGCTTGAGCAGACACCGTATCTGTTGCGGGGTGCTGGTCGGGGGTGTGGAGAGAACAGAATACTGAGAAAGTGACACTTGGGATTTACCCCAGTGGCTACTTCTCACCTCAAACAGCAAAGACAACTAAGTGGGCAGCAAAAAGAAGATACCCACCGGAGGCCCCTCCTCCCCTCAGACTACCCAGCTCCTCAACCTGCTGGGATCTGGCCCTGCCTGCAGACCCCCAGCACCGTGTAGTTCCAGGAGTAAGGATTTGCTTCCTTCCAGCTAATAATCCCTGCACAGAGCTGCCAGTGGGCCCTCCCCCAGGCTGCCTAGGCGAGGCGGAACAGGTCTGACCAGTTGTTGCCACCAGGACCGGCTCAGCTTTCTGTCTCAGCCACAGGCCTCCTGTGGCCCTCAGTTTGCCTCTGGTTTCTCCCCACCCTCCCTAGGGTTCCCTTACCCCAGGCTTGCCACAGTTGCCAGGCTGAAGCTAGTTAGCTGTGTTTGAGACAAGGAAATTGCGACCCAGAGAAGTTAAGGCCTATTCAGCCTCACGGGGGACCTGCTGCCTTACTCCCACCACAGCATCGTGCTTGTCCTATGGGGTCCAGAACCAGGCAGCCCATCTGGACCGAAGCCTTGTAATGGACAGGAGCTACATTGAAGGGCACATGGTGGGGGCTCTCCTCACACTGACCAGGTGTCTGGGAGCTAGTGAAACCACAGGCTTCCTTCCGGGGAACTCCACACCTCCTGCAGTTAGTCAGAGCCCCAGACTGAGTGGAGGGATAAAGCTTGCCCTGGGTGACGGGCTGTGAGCATGCCTGGGCTGGCACTGTGGCTAGACCAGGCTGAGGGTTCAGAGGAGGTGGTTCCCTAGTGGGCAGGGCCAGGCTAGGTGCCCTTGTGATGCCCACCTTCCAGTTTCAAGTCTGGGCTTTGGGTTTTCCCTACTGCACACCAGCAAGTGTCATCTCAGTATCCCTTTTCTAGTGACACATCATCAGAATTCAAAGGTCCACTCTGCATCCCTCTGGCAACATGAGGACTTGGAGGATCCTGCCTAAGGATAAGACATCCTCTATTCTATTGCCCTCTGGGTGGCTCTGTGGTTGATTCAGGGTTTGTGCACAGCAGGGTAGTGCACAGCAGGGCAGGGTGACATTATTACCCAGAAAGCACAACATCCCCCCTCACAGACCTTCAGTACTAAGGGGTCCCTTTCTGAAGTCTCTAGAGCAGCAGTTCTCAACGTGAAGGGAGTTCACAACCTCTTTGGGGGTTAAATGACCCTTCTGTAGGGGTCACATATAAGATATTTTTATTACAATTCATACCAGTAGCAAAATTACATTTATGAAGTAGCAGTGAAATAATTTTATGGTTGGAGATCACCACAACATGAGGAGCTGTATTAATGGGTCACAGCATGAGGAGGGCTGAGAATTGCTGCTCTCGAAGGTCTCTTCCTTCACAAGCTGGGGAGGGGAAGTGTTTTAAACTTTCAGAGAAACTAGCCTGTTCCCTTACTGTCCCCAGGAGCTGTCATTGCAGCTGCTGAGTCAGCCCATCCCAGCTTGGGTGGAGCTTGGAGGAGTCCCCTGGGGGCAGGCCCCTGGTTCCCAGGCCTAGAGCCAAGTAGAGATGGGGGAGGGGCAAGGTACCAGAGCTTGGAGTCTGCCTCTGGGAAAAGGGATAAGGAGGGAAAACTCCACACTGTCCTGGTCTTGGTGTGTATGCCCCTGCTACCCTGAGTGACCTTGGGACTTGTGCCAACTCCAAAGGGACCCACAGCACGTGGCATGGTGGAGGGTAGGGACACCTTTATGGGAACAGGGGCCCAGAGGCTGTTGCATAAAGCCTTCACATGAACTTCCACACTGGAAGTAAAAGTACTGGTTCAGGAGAGACTGGAGACAGGGAGGCAAAAGCCCCAGGGAGTGGTGTCAGAGGGTGGTGTCAATGGACCGGAATGGGTCAAGGCTGGACTAGACTGAACCTCTCTTTGGGCTTTCCAGAGAGGACCAGGAGCATGGCCTGCAAACACTCCTTAAGGGGCCTTCTCCTTTCTTCAGTTCTCAGGCTGCCCCTTGACCCTCTGACCCCACCCTAAGTAGCCAGGCCATCGTTCCACCCACACTATGTAGCAGGCCAGGGAAAGGACAGGGGCACAGAATTCAATAGTCACCACCTGCAGCCACCTGGAAAGCCAGGAAAGTTGATACCCTAACCCTAGTGCTGTCTCTGGGGAGCAGGCCCAAGGCCACTCCCTGCTCCCCCTTTAGGGAGGGCTACTAGGTGGCTAGGGGACCAAAGCCCCTTTGGGCCCAGCCCCTCCCCGACTGATGGCATGGTGATGGGCTCAGGAAAACGTTCAGCCAGCTTGGAGCCCCAGTAGAGATGGGGAGCGAGACCACCAGGGTGGCCAGGGAACACTTGTTAAGACTGTCCCAGCCCAGCCCAGGGCTTTTATTTATGGAAATAAGCTTGGTGCCCTGCCCTGCCTCTATCTAGGGCCACTTCCCACACAGGGGAAGTGGCTCTAGATAGAGATGAGGGACTGAGGGAGACAGGGAGGAGGAACCCTGGGGAGAAAGGGCTGGGGACATTTCTGCTTTGTTGTAGGAAACAGCTGGGGTTTTTTCCCAAGAACTTAGGGGACACAGGCTGGATCCTGCCTAGGCTTGCCATGTATTGGTAGCATGGGACATTATCCTTCAGCAGGCTAGGAAATGACCAGGGGTTTGGAACATTTCAGCCATTGTAGGCTAAAGGTGTCCTCTGCCCATTCCTGATGACCTCATCTCACGTTCCTTGTAGGACCCTTCCTCTTTCATCTGTACAGGACAAGGAATGTTTGCAAACAAGGATGCTACTCCTGGTCCACGATCTTGTGGTTTGGTTTCCTGGTCCCAGTTGCTAGTGTGTGTGTGTATGCACTAGTGCGCGCGCACACACACACACACACACACACACACACACACACACACACACACAC
>CAJQZJ010004796.1:4097928-4123155 GCA_907164525.1 Lophiomys imhausi | reverse complement strand
CACACACACACACACACACACACACACACACACACACACACACACACACACACACTCTCTCCCTGTGTGGTGGTCCTTGTAGGAGCCAGGCAGCAAGAGGCACCAGGAGAGCTACACTGGGTCTGGGTGCTGCTCCAGAGACACAAACACTCCAGAGACAGAGGCCCTGACCTGACTAGTCATTCAGTATCTCTTTTCAGTGCCGGCCAGAGAGAGTTATGGTGAAGTGGAGTTCCACTCAGTTCTCTCCCAAGGCCTGAGACAGAGCAGACTGGTACCTGGGCTGCTGCCTAGCTGGACTCCATCCAAGGCTGGCCGCCAGGTGTCTGCCTTCCTGCCTGCTCTGTAGGCGGTCCACCACTACCAACCCCCAAGCCTCCTCCCCAGAACTTGCCGATTTATGAACTGCCCCAACAGACTAGGCAAGGACATTCAAGGAGCTCATTGTGAAACTGGGGCTCATTATTGAAGTAACAAATAGCAGCTATCATCTACTGAATGTTTAGCATGTACTAAGCATTATGCTGGGAGCTATATATATATATTTTGTCATATAAACTCTAATTGTAACTCTGTAAGAGAGCTATGCCCATCTTTCACAGAGGGGAAAGCCAGGTTCAAAGAGATAATTGCTCTGCTACACACAGTTGATAAGAGGAGAGGTCAGGATTTAAACTCAGAGCTGAGAAGTGCTAGAGTACAAATACACCAAACATGGGGAATTTCAAAAAGAATCAGGCATGATGGCAACAGCACACAGATCTGTGAGCAGGAGGCCAGCCACCATGGTCTACATAGTGAGTTCCAGCACCATAAAATAAATAAAGAAATGGAGATACAGTTACAATGTACTGTACAATGTATAAAATCAAAATACAAAATATTACCATTTCAATGTATGAATTTGCTAAAAAATCTGAATAGTTGCCAGGTGTGGTGGTGCATGCCTTTAATCCCAGCACTTGGAAAGCAGAGGCAGGTGGATCTCTGAGTTCAAGGCCAGTCTGGTCTACAGAGCAAGTTTCAGGAGACAGCCAGGGCTACACAGAGAAACCCTGTCTCAAAAAAACAAACCAAACCCAAAACAAAACAAAACAACCAAACAAACCCAAAACCTCCCTCCCAAAAAATTGAGTTTAACTTTTTTTTTTTTCCCCTCCAGAAACAGGGTTTCTGTGTAGCTTTGGCTATCCTGCCTTGGATTAAAGATGTGTGCCACCACCACCTGGTTAGTTTAACCTCTTATTATTTGTGCAGGATAAGCTAGTCTAAAAATATATAAAGTACAAAGTGCTCTAAAAAAATATCAATTTTCTTTTTTTTTTTTTTTTTTTTGTCAAACAGGGCCTCCTGTAACCCAGGTTGTCCTGGCCTCAACTTCACTACAGATCAAAAAATGACCTTCTTCCTGTACTTCCCAGAAGACTAGGGATTACAGGGGAGTGCCACCGCACCCAGTTTTATGTGGTGCTGTAGCTAGAACTCAAAGCATCTAGTGTGCTAAGGAGGCACTCTATTGACAGAACTGTGTCCCTAGTCCCCAAATCTGAAATTTTTTTTTTTTTTTCTGTCCTCAGAAGTTTATTTGGTCATGTTTTGATTTTGTTTTGTTTTTTTTTAAATACTTTATTTTTTTTTCTTCAAGTTACATCTCAGTAACAAACCCCTCCCTATTCCCCCTTCCTAACCCGCCCTTCCACCCTCTTCCCTCCAGAAGTTTCCCCTTTCAGTCCAACAGCTGGTTCCTTCTCTTATAACAGTAAGTATTATACAAAACAATAGATATAAATATGCCACATTTATGAGAGTAAATTGGCCCAGTATACCTTCCCAATGTTCAGTTTATACCTATTTGGCCCCTGACTTTAACATTCTACTATCTACCCAACTCCATGAGTTTAAAGGTCTATATGTGACTCAACATTCATACTATCTTGCAACACACTTTTAAGAGTACCTTCTTAGATCTATAACACCCTCTTGATTCCTAAACAGTTCAAAATTTAACTATAAGATTCTATCTGTCTATTCTTCAACCACCTCAGAGACCTGAGAGGGATAAATATATTTGCTTATATAGGAAGTGCAGAGCCTGCAGCTTCCAAAACTAAGAAAGAACATACCAATAACTGCCTGGACAGTTCCCATTTTCTCTCCATACATTCCAGCATCAATCTTCAGGCTTTGGGTCCTGTTTCTCTGACAGACATTTGTTGTAGAGCAGGGATTATGAAGGATTTACCTACCCTGTCTTGGCAGAGTTAGGCTGTCGACTTCCCTGCTACCAAGTTTTGTCCTTTTTGGACAGCAGTCTGTCTGCAGTTGTGCAAGGGGTTTTTTCATGCCAAGAGAAAGGCTTGCCACTAATTCAACCATCTTACAGTGGAGGTTCTTCGATGCTTATCTTCTACTTGGAGTAGAATAGGGGGTGCTGTCAGGTGCTGATATGTCTCGATATCAAAAAAAAAATCTTGATTTAAGATAACATCTTTGAATGCCATATTCTGCAGATCTCTTGGGGTTTTTGAAGATGCCCTATCCATCTCTTGTATTTAGAGACAGTTTTTTTTTTGGGGTTTTTTTTTTTTTTTTGGTTTTTTGAGACAAGGTTTCTCTGTGTAGCCCTGGCTGTCCTGGACTCACTTTGTAGACCAGGCTGGCCTCGAACTCACAGAGATCCGCCTGCCTCTGCTTCCCAAGTGCTGGGATTAAAGGCGTGTGCCACCACTGCCCGGCCAAATCTGAAATTTTTGATATGATATCACAAATGGAAAATTCCATACTAGGAAGCTTTAGTTCATAAACAGAATGTGATTACCCCCAGGCTGTGTGTAGAAAGTACATGAGACACAGGTGAATTTTGTGGGTAGACTTGGGTCTTGCCCCTATCGCTCAGGTTTGGGTAAATCTTCCAAAGCTGGCAAACATCCCAAATTCAGAACACTTCTACTCCCAAGAATGTTAGATAAGGGATATCAGCCTGCACCAGGTCCCGTGTCCAGCATACTTCCACTTGGACACATCATACGGCCAGTGGCTGAAGATTCAGCTGCTTCACTTTCTGTGCTATGTTGCCTGAGATAGCCCCAAACAAGCTCTACTCTTTGAAGTTGCTATATCTGCTATGGGCATCGGGCCGTGACCTGACAAGCATATGGAGAGGCTGCTTTTGTCTGTGATCCGAGTGAGATCTGAATCTGGCCAAGGCTCTCTGCAAGTCTCCATGATGTCTTTGAAATCACCTGACTTCAGGGAATCTATAGCACTTGTCCTATTTAAGATACAGGGGACTGAAACATTGCCATGGCTGGAAGACCTTTTTTTTTTTGGTGGTGGTGCAGCTCACTATGTAGACCAGGCTAGCCTGGAACTCAGAGATGGCTGGAAGAAGAGTAGACTGTTCTACTTGGAGGGAAATACTCGGTCAACAATCAAGGCCAACTTCCAGGGGCTGGGGGTGAGGGTACAGGTGGTGTCTCTGTGCTGCCAGAGATCTAGCAAGGGAAGGTAGGGTTGGCTCCACCCCATACACGTAGGGATAGGAACTACCCCTTCTGGACTGAGCTACTAGGAAGTATCCATACTTCTCTGGGGGACAGAATGCCTGCCTAAAAGCTCTGGCTCCAACAAGAGCCTGATTACTCCAATCCCTGCTGGAAGCTGGTTCAAGCAGTCCAAATCGCCAATTTTGTATGTCTGTGTTACTGGGGTGTGAACATGTATGCCAGACAAGTTATTACTGCGTACAAAGAAGCCTGAGTTTATGCCTCTGTGATGGTCCTGATGTGGCCCAGGTTTATCTGGAGAGCCATGTCCTGAAGCGCAACCCAGCTGTGTGGCCAAAGGGAGGTACACACACACAATGGGGTCTCTGCTGGGAAACCAAGGCAACCTTGCTTGCTAGCCGAGAACCATCCTAATAGCCATCTCCATGCCCATGAGAGACCTGCCTGGGGTGACAGAGGTCACGTGCATTAAGTATGTTTCCTTTCCAAATAGGTCCACTCTACCTTGGAAGAACAGTTAGGACTAGATGATCAGCATCTATAGTTCATTTTCCCCAGAGAAGATACCACAGCTCCAACAGACTTTGACATTGCTCCTTGGCCTTCTATCTCCTCGGCATTCCTCCACTTTTCCAGAGGCTCCAGGGCTGAGGAGTTCCTTCTCCATCCATCTGAGGTTTCCAGAAAAGGAAGTCCCTTTCTGTCCCTAAGACAATCATTCCAGACAGACCAACTTATCAATGGCCTGAGGCTAATAAGCTAGGGCTTGGACATTTAATCCATAGAGAAAATGATCCTAAATGTGACCTAGGGCTTCCCATGGCTTCCCGTGCCCCAGGGCTTCCCATGTAGTTGAGGTAGAAGCTATGAAAACAGCACTGTGTCTAGGGCCACAGGGATACATACACAGCTTGCTTGAGGAGAGGGGAGTCAGACCTTTGGTGTGGCTGGGGATGAGCAGAGCAGTGAGGAGTGGATCGCCAAATTTGTGGAGGACCATGGTACCACATAGAACTATTATTGTTCTTATTATTAAATACTGATGCAGAATCTCATCCTGTAGCCTAGTCTTGCCTTGAATTGGCAATCCTCCTGCCCTGGCCTCCCATGTGCTGGGTTTACAGGCCTTAGACACCACACCCAGCTCCTCACATAAACATTAAACAACAGTGATCTTTGAGCACTTCTGAGAGCTGGGCTTGGCCACAGCTGCACCTGCCCAGGTAGAGAGGAATCATCACTGTGAACTATTTATTACTTCAAATGCCAACAATCAACATTTACTGAGCACTTACTTAGTGCCAGGCATTGAGTGACTTACACACATCCTTATGTAATCCTAATAACTTTGTGAGGTCACTGCCATCATCCCCAACTTACACAATAGGAAACAGAGGCTTAGAGATGAAGAAACAGCTCCAGGCAGACGAGCTAGTACAGCTGAGCTGGCTCGGGAGGTCAGCCCAGGCCTCACTTTGTGACAAAGCTCAAGGATTTAGGCCTTGTTCTATGTCAGGCTGTGAACAATGAAAGACAATAGGAAAGCAGGTGAAAGGCTGGTGGGATGGCTCAGATGGTAAAGCTCTTGCTGTACAAGCATGAGGACCTGAGTTCAAATCCCAGATCCTCCCTTAAAAAAGGTAGCAGTGGAGGTTTAGGTTTATAATCCTGGTGCTGGAGTGGGGAGACAGAAGGATCTCTCAGGTTTCCTGGCCAGCCAGTTTAGCCAGATCTGTAAATTCCAGCCTGGTGCACCTTTAATCCCAGCACTTGGGAGGCAGAGGCAGATAGATCAGTGAGTTCGAGGCCAGCCTGGTCTACAGAGTGAGACCAGGACAGCCAGGCGTATTATTCAGAGAGACCTGTCTCAAAACACACACATAAAACAAACAAACAAAAACAAAACAAAAAAAAGAACTCCTCTACATTCTTTGGGAAAGAAAGAAAACAAGCAAGCAAGCAAACAAGCAAGCTCCTCTATCTTCTTGGGCCTCAGCAGGCTAGCAGGGATGGCCAATGTTCCAGGCATCTCTCATCACCTGCCCTGTTTGCTCTTGGTCCATCAACATGCCACTTGGTCAGTCTCTGCAGCAGCATCTTCCTGCTCACACCTTTGTCACATGAGAACTGAAGAGATTAACAGAGCAGCTCCCACTATGCAAACAAATCCAGGCTAAAACTAACTGTCAAATCTCAGTGGGGTGGCTTATACATAAAGGGAGCCTGAGTGTTTATTGGTACATCTTGTGATATCGGGTGGGGTGGAGGGTGCCATCTGCAAGCTGCCCACACCAGGGTATGGGAACTCTCTACTTGAGAGACCTAGCAGAATAAAGATGAAGGGATTGGACTTTTCATGGCTCAGGGAACCATGAACTTAACTATCTAGCAGCACTGTTTTGATAACTATTGAGAGAACAGGCCATGTTGTGCACTGCTCCTGTTTTAGAGACGGGAAAAAATTCAAACTCAGAAAAGGACATGTTGACATGCCCCATGATGATATCTGCAGAATGGCTCTGCTGTCTGCTGATGTGAGGAATCTACACAAATTTAGGTGTCCACTACCACCTGGGGACTCTGATTCCGTGTTTCCTTGGAGGACAGATCTCCAGGCAGGAAGCCCCAGCCCACTGCCTTTTTAGACACAAAACAGTCTGATATAGATCCTTCCACAACAGCCTCACCACAGGCCCTCCAGCACCCAGCAGCACAACTGAAAGGGCAAGGGGAGGAGTTGAGCATGCCTGCAACTTGCTGAATATCTGGAGTGTGAGGGGAGGGTGCTGGCTATCTGTTCTGGTGCTAAAGTCCAAAGGAAAAAACAGGAGGTGGGGGTAGGGGGTGGAAGTGGAGGTAATGGTAAATCAGTGGACTCAGTACAAAGTTCAAATTGGGTTTGTGCCTAGGAGCAGAGGTCACCTGTCCCAACTTGCTGCCAGGGTCTCTCCTACTGCTTGCCAATGCCAATTTGGCACTGGCAGGAAGTGGGAACTTGGTGGCCCTGGCATTCCCAGCACCAAACTCTGGCAGAACAGGGCTTCTGGTGACCTCACTTTCACCAAACCAGTTGGTACTCTCAGGCTCCACCTCCAACCTTAAGGCTGAACAGTGCCCTTTCCTTGTTGAAGGTAGATCTTCCTGACTCCATGGATACCGCTGTAGATCAGATAGAGAGCTAGGGCACTCTGAAGGGACCCTACTCCCATAGTCTACATCCTGAACCTGGACTCCCTCCCTCCTTCCTTGCTCTCTAGGGACCCGGAGGCTCAGCACAACAGCTCCTGTTTTGTCAGCTGCCCCTTCAGCAGCTGATCCAAACTGAGGTTGTTTGGGGAAAAATACCCAACACTGGGAACCCACCCAAAACAACAACAACAAAAACCCCAACCAGCCAGCATGCTATCAGGACACTGGAGTGAGCAGTGACAATACCAGGGCGGGACCCACCTGGGGCTATGCAGGACGCTCTGCCTGGCCTTATTCTTGCTCCCTCCCCTCAGTCACATTTCTCCTTCTCCCCCTCTTCCAAGATCCTCCTACCAAGCTCCCAGATACTAGCTATCGAGAGCTTACTCCTCACATTCCAGAGGACCATAAATCCTCCAGGGTGGCAGAGCCACCACCCCCAAGACGCCTCTGCGCCTCCTCCCTGCACCCCACCCCCACTCCAAGACGTTGGGACTTCCTCTCTTTCTTAGAAGTCACTTTAGACTTGAGGAGGATGAAGTTCAATCGGTGTGAGTTAATGATGCACAAACTAGGGGACCCAGGAGGTGCAAGTAGGGCTGGGAGGGCCTTCCCAGGGATCCTTTGTTAGTCAGCCTTCACGCCACTTTCAGCTACCGTCTGACCAGAGACAGAGAGAGACAGAGACAGAGACGGAGAGGGAGGGAGGGAGGGAGGAAGAGAGAGAGAGAGAGAGAGAGAGAGAGAGAGAGAGAGAGAGAGAGATCTCTTTAGTTTCAGGCAAGAAGAGCCCAGGAAAGAGTCCGGGTTGTGGGGCGGAATCCAAGGAATGGGAGCTGGGAAGGGGATTGAGTTCCTTTGCGCTGCCTTGTCAAAGTTCAAGGAAAAAGGGGGTGCGGGCGGCAAAGGCGCTCTGTACCCCAGTCAGCCGGCTCAGGATAATGGGATCGCGGGTCCCAGCCCGAAACTTGCCTTAGAAACTGCGAAGGCTCCGGGTCATAGGGCGGAAGCCGTTTCCTCTCCGCTGCTCGAGTTTCAGAAAGTGCTGGACGTCCCGGGCGCCCGGGTCTCCCGGAATCCTAATCCCACACCCAGCCCTGTCCGCACTTACCAACTCCAGACGGCTCTTTTCGGCCTCATTCTGGTCCCCAGCCTCCGTGTCGGCGGCGGCCGGCGGCTCGGTTTCTTCGGACTTCTCCTGGGAGCGCAGCAGCTCCTCCCGGACCGGGACGCCCAGCTTCTTGAGATGTTCGTCGGTCGCAGGGTCGACAACCAGCAGACGCACGGAGTTGAGCGCCGCGCGGATGCGACTCACCACCTGCTGATGCGTCTCCTTCTCCACATTCTCGCCGTTCACCTCCACCAATCGGTCCCCGGCCAGCAGCCCCGACTTCTCGGCCGGCGAGCCGGGCTCCACCAGTCGGATAAACTGGCCCACCTTGCCCTTCTCCCCATGCAGGTGGAAGCCGTAGCCGTTCGGTCCCTTCTCCAGGCAGCAGAGCCGAGGCAGAGGCTCCCCGGCCGCCGCGTCCGCGTTCATCTTGCCCTGCGAACGCTCAGTGCGGGTCCCGTCGGGGGCCGGGGACACACAACCTTTCACCGCGCCGCGGAGCTCGAGCTGGGAGCTGAGCACGTCTCCCGGCACAGGGAACAGGTGTCCAGGAAACCGCGGTCGCGAACGAACAGGAAAGGTGCCGGCCAATCCCCGCCCCGCGCGGAGTCTGAGCGTTCCAGAGCCCGCCCCAGCTCCTAAACCCGGGGGCGGGGTCGTATCGTGGGTGTGGATCACCATAAACCAATCAGAAATCACAAACCGGGGCCCTTGGAGCGGGGTGAACGAATCTAGCCAATCAGGATCGTGGGGGTGTGGCCTGGGTTCGGCGCGGCTCCCTGCTGCGGGAGAAGAAAAGAGAGCCCAGGAAGTGGAAGTGTTTGTTACTAAGTGCGGAGTTGGGCCGATGGGGCGGGGCCAGGCCCGAGGTATTGAACCCGGGGGCCCCGCGGGCTCTTCTCTGGTTTCCACTCCGTGGAGGGGGATTTAGAAGAGCCAGTCTCCGGGTGAAAGGATCCTCAACACTTTAACCGCCTTCAGCCAAAGCCTGTTGCACAGTTTGCTTGGGGTGGGAGGACGGGGAGAGCGACAGTTGCCGGGGAAACCTTCCCATACCCCTACACTCACTCCTCCCCCTCCCCAGGGCCTGTTTAAAAACCAGACGGATGTCTTCTGTAACACAGTAACACTGTAACAGGGTAATTGTAACAGAATAAGTCCGGAGTAAGGTTGTTTAAATAACAAAGTTTCTACTTGTGGAGTCACCACGCTATCCCAGGACTTGGCATATAAAGGGTTGGACTCTTATCCCTTCTAGGAACGTGTATGGCTGGGCAGAGAGGCTGAGTGAGGCTCCTTGCAGTCCATTTGGAAGACAGGCTGCCTGAGGGGCAGATAAATAAATAATAAATAGGTTTGGTTTTGGCAGTAGCCTTTGGCTAGGGAGAGGGGGCGGGGAGAGACAGTTAGGTAGTCAAATCTCAGGACTCACTCTAGAGGGAATGGAGGACTGGTTTTCAACAGAAAGAAAAATGGCTTGGGTTGTGGGATAAGTATTCCATCTCCTGATGTCAGAGATGCTGGCCACAGAGGCTGGGGGAGGGTAGTCAGTTAAGGGTGAGGTGAACCTCTGAGGACACCAAAGGATGAGGCTAGAATGATTTGGGCATTGGGTAAGTTTCCCACAACATGCCACGTAACAAACTCTCCAACATGATCCCTCTTTCCTCAGGGAATAAACAGGAAAAAAATGGTCAGAGTATACTTTCCAAAATACTGCAATTTAATTCTGAAAAACACAAATGCCAGAGGCCCAGAGCTATGTGACTGGAGCTCCTGCAATCTGCCCAGAGTCCCAGAAGAGAACAGGCAAGCCCAGGCTCCTCCCTGAGAGGTCACACGGGGAGCTTCCTTATCAACTCAAGTTTAGAGTGCTGACTCTGCTCAGAGAGCAAGATTTCTGCTTTGAAAGCAAATGCAATAACCTCAGAAATGTGCGATGCATACTTTCTTGGCACCTCAATCTCTGCCCAGCCTACAAGACATGCAGTAAAGGTACCTGTGGGTCATGGATCTGTACACCTCCGGTGTCCTAAGGGTGAGGTCAGGGGTTTGTGAGACACATGGCCTTGAGCCAACAGGACCTTCTTGCTGCCCCTCTCCATACCCCAAGCTTGCCTACACAACCTTGTCTTGCATGTATTACTCATCCAGAAACGCACAGCTTCCCACCTTTTCACCTGATTTAGCGAAGAGGAGATAAGCAGTTTTGACCTTAGAATTGGTCTGAGGTTAAAGAGCAGGGAGGAGGACAGAGAGCTGGAGAGTAACTGAGGGGTGGGGGCGGTGGACTATGGGGTTGTTCAGTTCTGCCTCCCACCTATTCTAGGAGCCAGAGATTTCTCTATCTGGCTCTTACCCCTGACTTAAATAGCTATGGTTCTGTATGCCTTGTCACAGGAAGGGAGGGGATTTTCTTCCTGGCTCTGACCTCTGGTGTCTAGGAACCCAGGTAGAAAGCTGATGAGAGAGATTCCATGAGATAGTGGGGCATCCCTGTGACATGAGGTCCAGAGAACAGGAAATAGTGCTTTCGGGCACCCCACTATACTTGTGTGCTGGAGAAAAAGGGGCAAGGAAAGCCAGGGGTAGCTGAGCAGACCCACCCTAGTAACTTATTCTTCTTACACCCCTGCCCCCCAATCTCCACATTTGTCTTTCCTGAGGCTTTGGGCTAGCTCCCAATACTAAGGCCCTTCTTATTGGGAAAGGCTAGCTCCCAGGGAGCTGGAGGAAGAGAAGGCTAGGGTCTCCTTAGCCTCCCCAGTAAGGATGGTGATGGGGTCACAACCGATTCCCACACCCTAGTAGTGGTTTGTTGTCCCCTGGTGCCATGTTGGTGTGGTAACACCCTTGCTAGGAGGGAGGTCCAGCCTTTTAGAACTCAGTCCCAGAAGGCAAAGGACCACTGAGTCCCTACCTTTTTTTGGTTTTAGGGCACACTGGTACCTTTTTTGGTAATAGTTTATATATATTAAGATAAAGTATGAGTATTTTATCCTTCCCATGACACAGGGAAGCTAAAGAAACTAGTTTGTCCAGCTACCTCCCTGGCAGGGGCTGCCCACTGAGCCCCCAGCTCTGTCTTAGTTGACCTGGCAGTTGGAAGAACTGCATCCCTAAGGGTCCCCCTGGGCGTTATGCAAAGGAGCAGCAGCTAGGGCGGTGCTTCTTCTGGGACTCCACATAGTCTCGGATCTGGAAGCTGGGCTCATGAGTCTGTCCCCCTGCACGATACTTCAGCTCCCTGGAACAGGAAGAATCATGGGCTGGGCTGGGTGCATGGGGGGGGGGCATTCCCTACCCCCACCACTGGCTTCCAACTTGCACCCCCAGCCCACCCCAGGCTTCCCTTCTGTCCTCAACTCTCACTTGGCAATCGCCAGAAAGGCCAACTCCACATTCATTCCAGTCTTGGCGCTGGTCTCCATGAAGGGAACACCATACTCCTGCCCAGGAGAGAAGCCTTAGGGCCTGCTTCTCTCACCATTTACCCAACCCCACTGGCAGTCACTTACCCTGGCCAGTGTCTCTCCATCCTCAGAACGGATCACCCTTTCACTGCTTACATCCGCCTGTCAAGCCCATGTGGGTCAATCAACTCCTGGGAAGGAAGCCTTGACCACCAGGAAGCCAATCTTTTGCCCCAAGAGCAAGCACTGCCTGCCCTCTCCTGGTAGCCTGAGAGAGTGCAGGCAGGTGTTGATTGGCCTGGGGCCAGGGTTTCTGTGTGGTACTTGGGAAAATGTGTAACTCTAGAGAAGGGTGTGGTGACCCAGCTTCATCAGGTGACAGATGAGTTTGAACCGTTTGTATTTAACTCCTTAACCCCTGACCCTGACCTTGTTCATAATGGTCTAGTGATGGCTGGCTGTTGAGTCACCTGGTGTCTCTCTGGCAGAAGTGGAGGCTGTTGGTGGTAGGGGTTGCTACTAAAACTTTGGAGGTGGGACAGGCAGAAGCCATAGACCTGTCTGACACCTCAGATTCCTCTGCTGGAAGGATTTAGGTGGCTATGGGACTGGGTGGGGCTGGTGCTGGGGCAGTGAGAGAGAAGGGTCAGAGTGTGCTGACTGTACCACAGAACCACTCACCTTGTTGCCTAGCAGCATGATCACCACATCCCTCTGGGCATACTCGTGAATCTCTGTGAGCCAGGCCTGTGAGAGAGGGGAAGCTGAGCCAGGCTGAGGTCTAGGACCAGGGTATTCTTCTCCTAGAGTGCTCTGTTGTGATTCTAAAACCTCAAAAGGACTCAGCCATCAAAAGCAACATGATTGGCCATGTGTGGGGACTTAGGGTTACACTCCTTGCATAGAGGCAGGTGGACAGAATTGGAGGCCAGCTTTAGCTACCTATCTAGGCTCTACCTCAAAAACAGAACCCAACGACAACAAAAAAAGAACTGGAGATGGAAATGGAGGTAGAGATGACTAAGCTTGGCTAGGGATATAATACAGTAAATACTTGCCTTAGGGCTCTGGGTTTCATTTTTCTGTATTGCCTTTCTGACTTAAAAGTACTGTGATCGATTAGTGATGTCTGCCACTGGCACGGGATTGCAGATGGCAAGGCTATACAGTTTCCATCCTTTTATACCTATCTGTTTTATCCCCTCAGTTTGCTTGTCAGTCCTCAAGGTCTAGAAGCACACAAAAACATAACAATGTGGTGTACAGAGTCATGCTTGTATTTATTGGCTATTGCCTCTCTAATGGTTTGGTTGTGAGGATATAGCCACTCACTCTGTCATCTTGAGTGGCAACTTGGCCTGGATACATGTGGAGTTTTCTGCTTGGGTGTTCCCCTGGGTCCCCATGGATAATTGTCCAGGGCAGAGCTGGGACTGTTTTGAACACTCCTGGGCACTGTTTTTTAACACTTTGATATAAAACACACTAATGAATCACAGTCAGGGCTATACAGGCAACACAGGGCACACCAGCCTGCTTGGTTTTTATGCCTACGTGGCTGAGTGTTTTTCAAAGGTGACAGGTTCTATGGTCTACCTGTTTTAACAGAATTGAAGCAATCTGGCCTCCAGAGGCACTGTTCTGGCTGCTCATGACAGGCAGGGTTGTTGGGGTGGGGGAAGGACTTTGGGAGGGGTGACCTACCCTGATGTTGTCAAACGAAGATTTGTTGGTGATGTCATACAACAGGAGCAAGGCTGGAGGAGGAGAGACAGTAGAGGAGATCAGGATGTGGGCAGAAGTGCTATGGAGTGGGGACAGGGCAAAAGACAAGGGGACTTACCCTGAGCATCTCGGTAATAAGCATGGGTCACACTGCGGAAGCGCTCCTGTCCTGCAGTGTCCCAGATCTAGGGCGGGAGGGAGGGAGGGTAGGAAGGGGGTGTAGGGGGAGGGGGAGAGGGAGAGAGAGAGGTGTGAAGGAAGCAGGGCCAGTTGTTGACTGGAGGGCTCAGTGTGGACTCTGTGGAGTGGAGAGAGCTGTCTATGAGATGGGGGGGTCTTTTCCTTCTGAGCCTCTGATGGTCTCTTACATGCTGTTTCTGGGGTCTTCCTCTTCTCCAGCCCAGGGGCTGGGGGTGCTTAGAGCAGTAGAGACTCAGAAAACTGGACTGGGGAGGGGCAGTAAGGGAGGCTAAGCCTAGCTGAGGGCATCTTGAGTTGCTTTTGATAGGCGAGAGGGTGCCTGCAAGCGGCTTCTTCTGCGGATATCAAGCAAAGAAAAACAGTTTCCTCTCCCCGGCCCCACAGGAAGTTACCCCAGGCTGAGGGCGGGGTTGTAGGCCTGTGGTTCAGGTTAAGAAGCAAGGGCAAGCCCCTCCCCCACCCCAGCCTGGGATCTTACCTGAAGCTTCACCCTGGCTCCATCCACTGTCACCACCTTGTTCTGAAAGAGAAAAGGGCAGAGGATGGGGAGGGGAAGTGGGGAAGGCTGGTCCCTGAGTTCTGTCAGCATCCTGTCCTGGTCTCTTTCCAGGCCTGAGACCTCTTTAGTCAGTAGAGGGATGGAGACCTGCTCCAAGATTCCTCCATTTATTTGTGCTTATAACCTAGCCAGACAAAGGGAACCTTCAAACCTGCCTAGTTCTCTGTTGGATTTAGCAGGCAGCGCAGAGAGGTTATAGGAGGCTCTGCCCCTTCCCCATTTTAATCTCTGTCTCCCACAATTCCACTTTAGAGATGAGGTACCCATTAGCATCCTGGGACCTTCAGCTTGACCTGCAGGACCATTTTTTCCTTCAGCTACCCATAATTCTCTCAGTATAACCTCAGCAGTCCATCCACTGGGAGAGATGCAAAGCTTCTGCAGGCCCACCATCCCTCCAGGATCCTTTGGTATGCAGGACCCAGTGGTCCCACTAGCATACTGACAAAGATAGAGATCTGAGGGACCTGGCGGGGGTGGGAGTAGGGGGATGAGGGAGCTGGTGAAGGGGAGGCAGCCCTGAGAGCTGCTGTCTCTGAACCCAGCCTTCACCTTTTTTGGCAATTGCTTCTTGAAGACTGACCTTGACGGAGGAGCCCAGCTCAGATGGCCATGAGTAAGGGGCTCTCAGGACTTAGACTATGGAACAAGACTACCTTGTTTGAGAAGATTATCCAAGAGCAGAGAAGAAAGTGGGCTAGATGCCAACCCTACCCAGACTCCTTTGACCTGGCCTTCTCTGTGGTCCTGGTGGGGCTTCCTCTGGAGCCTCCCAGGCAGTAAGCCCTAGGTGCCCTCAGCAGTCAAAACAGACAAGGAGAGGGCACCCTTCTTGAGCCTGAGCTGTAGCCCAGCTCACTGCAGGAGGAGCCTGCAGCCACCTCACCCTGAAGTCTATGCCGACGGTGGCTATGAAGGTTCCGGACAGGAAGGCCCCGTCTTTGAATTGGATCAGGAAACAGGTTTTGCCGACACCCGAGTCTCCCAGAAGCATCACCTAGGAGATGGGGCAGAGGCAGTTAACAGCAACTGGGGAAGAGAAGGGGTCTTCTGCGATTCCAGAGAGGGATGTCCAGGAGAGGGTCAGAGAAGGAGAGAAGGGTTGAGAAGATGCCAGCAGGACAGAGGAACACTTTCCTCCAGTGAGCCTGCCCCTGCTAGCATCCTGTCTCTTTTCCATTCTTCTTGCCTCAGCTTTCCAGGTTCTCCCTCTGAGCCTCTTGAACTAGCCAATGTCCTTGAAGCTGGGCTGAGACCTTCAAAGTGCTTGGAGATCCCCACAGAACTTTGAATTCCATTGGTTTATGCCTTGGGTATAAATTTGCTTGTTGCTTGCTGAACAGTACAGAGATTACTGAGTGTGCACTTAGGTGTACACAGGTGGGTGGGGCTCCCACACAGGGAAAAGGACCTCTCCTGGTAACCTACCAAGACTTTATGGGTGGGTGGGGGCATGGTGGTGCATGTCCTTCATCCCAGTATTTGGAAGGTAGAGGTGGGCAGATCTCTATGAGTTCTAGGCCAATGACCAGTGAGGGCTAGCCAAGGCTAAATAGTGAGACCCTGTCTTAAAAAAAAAAAAAAGAAAAAAAGAAAAAAGACTTGATGGGTAGGACACTGTCTTTAAATTACTATTGTTTGAGTTTCCTTTTGGGTCAGACATTTATTTGGAAGTGTCTAATGAGGGCTTATGTTCATAATAGGCTTGCAGGAATTAGGGAAGGCTGGAATTTATTCCGAGATGGGGGAGACAGTCTGAAGTTTTTAGCAGAAACCTCCCAAGAGGGACAAATGGCTGCAAATTGGCATCTTTGGGTCACCATGGAGAACATGTAAGGTACGGTGGAGGGGAACTCTTTTGCTTAGTCATCTTGGAGAATGGAGGTGTAGACTCAAGCTGGAATGTTCCCAACTGCCTGGTTAGACTGTTAATAAGCTTGAATTCTTTGGGGCTCTCTGAACTTGTTGGTGGAGCCAAAAAGCTTTCCTTTTATAGATATGGGGTATCAGGATTGATTAGTTGACCTTATTGCAGAGATATGGGGGTGGGCCTGAGCAGAGGGCTGTAAGGCTGAGTTCCTGTATTATTAAAAACCCTCTGTGTGTCTAATTTTTCTGCGGTTTACCTACCATAATAGGAAGAAAGTGGGGGTGGGGGGAGTGGGGCTCATTCTTTTGAGGTCTTTCTAGAGTTTGTCAATGTCTAAGGCCAACAAGGTTGATGTGAACCACTCAGGACTCGGAGAGGAGTGGCTTGGTGTGGGTACTCCCTAATGGAGATCCTAGACTTCCCAGCTTTCCCACCATACTCCTTTCACACAGTTACAGACTCAGGACTGGGCCAAGTCTTGGCAGGCTGGGTGGGGGTCAGCTATTTTGCAGATACTGCTGGCCAGGCACTCCAATGGCTCTGGGGCCCCAGCTCCAGAGGGGAGGGAGGGAGGCGAATACTGGTATTTGTGTACTTTACAGATCACAGCTGCCTTGAGCAAACTATATAGCCAGTCACCCAGCCCATCAAGTCCACCAAACACAAACAGCTGCTCAGCCTTGCCACCTTCCAGGTAAACAGCTCAGTTGGCCTTCAGGGCAAGGAGGTCAGGAGAGTCCTATCAGCCTGGGGGCTGGCAATCAGCAGCTCCCCCTCTCCTGAGGACTTAGAGCCCCATTTCCTGCCACAAGCCCACACAGGACGCCTATCTCAACGGCTCTGTGTGGGTAGGCTGGAAGACTGAAACCCTGGGGGTGGAGACCTGAGGTTCCTAGTGAGAGTGAGACCTGGTGTTGGGGAGGAATCAAGACACTGAAAGAGGCAGGTATCCTTCAAGACCAGGCATCAGCTCTTCCCAGCATTGCCCTCACTTGTCTCTCCCTAACCCTGTAGAGAAAGTGTGCAAGTTGCTGGCTGGCTCAGCATCTCTGTACTTGCTCATTCCAAGGGTGCTTCTCCCACCCCCTATTGTACAGGGCATTCCTGCAGAAAGTATGCACCCTGGAGAGTTTACAGCCATTGGAGGAGGAAGGGTAGGCCACTGTCACTAATTGCCTTGCTCTTTCTCAGCTTCTGAAAATTCCCAAGTGTACTTGTGGACTGGCTACAACACAGCTTGGGGGGTAGGGAGTCGCTGGCTTATTGTTGGGAAGAAGCCGTAAGACTATGTCTGGAGGCAATGGGAAGGAATTGGGTGGGATTTGCTGCTGAGTGGGGACCTAAAGCATTGAAAGTGGGTGACAGGTGTCACCTTTTGAGGCTTAGCGTAAAAAAGGCATCAACCTTGAGATGCCTCTGCAGGCAGGGATGCCCTGTCTGTGTCTTCAGGGAGTCCCCATCTCCTAGCACCTCCAAAGTGTGGCAGAAGAGAACTGGATTGTTGACTGCAGGGTGGGGAGTCTAAGTCCTTCTGATCTGCCTTATCCCACGCCCTCCGAGGTCAGCCTAGATCCCTAGAGAATGAGATGGGCCCAGAGATTATACCCCAGATCCCAGACCCAGCTAGGGGGGAACGACTGAGTCCAACCTAGACACTTCCAGAGAGGAGCGTAGACTGGGAAGGACAGAGTCCTATGGCAAAGGACATCGGGGGGATTTCCCTCAGTGCCGGCCTAGGGGTCCCCAGCACTGGGCGCAGTGCCCACCAACCTTGCCCGTGAGATCGTAGTTCGGACTGCATGGCGGGGAGCGCTCGGGGGCCTCACCATCCCCAGCAGTACCAGCTCCAGGCGTGCCAGTCATGTCCCCGGACTGCCAGAGGTGAGCTGGGCTCGCGGCTGCCGAGGGAGAGAGCGGAACCGCCCGGTCCCAGGCCCCGCCCACTCCTCTCTCCCCATCCACCAACCAGCTGGGACCCTGATAGGCTCCTCCCTCCGTCCCGCCATCCCCTCGACGACGCTCGCTAGGATGTCTGAGACTTGCAGAATGCAAACCCGTGGGACTAGGAGTCACCCCCTGAGAGACATTAGTCTAGTTTAGTGTTCTTACAGCACGGAATGAGTCCTGGTACAGGACCAGTCCCCTAAGGTCGCAGCGGTGGGGTTAGGTTGCCATCGAGGCAGCTGACCCGGGAGATCCAGCTAACTGCGAAAGGTGAGATGCATGGCTTCCTACTGCGGCTGTGCAGCGTGGCCAGCAGGCGGCGCCCGAGCTCCAGCTAGCTAAAGGTCCAGAATTTACCAGCCGGCGGGAGGCTGGGAATGTCCCCCAACAGTGTTTGACATTGGGTTGTATCCCGAGGCTAGTTAGTACCCGAACAGTTCTGCTTTTGCGAGCTCATCTGAGTCTACTTTTGTTCACCGACACTCACCTTGGAGCGCACTGACTCTGTGCTATCAGGGAAGCTAACACTTTGAGCCCTTTGCGTGTATCATCTCCCTGATTTGTTGGTCTAAGCCCCTAATGTCTCACCACGGGAACGCTGGTTTTTGAAGCCTGCCTTTCCAAAGGGCAAGGTAGGGCCAGCATTATTCAGGTGAGGCCCAGGCCTGGCCACCAAGTGGGTGCCACATGAATTCCTAAAGTCATGAGTCGTTTTGAATAGTTTCCAGGACAGCCCAGGAACTCTGCAGCTCCTGATGACAGGGGTTGTGGAGAATCTGGGCTTGCATATACCAGAGCTCAGGGGCTTGTGGACCAACCTGTCAATTACTTCTATCCAGTGTTGTATAGAAGGGACCAGGACAGGAGACTCAATGTGGGGTGTAGGAAGAGGAGTCGGGCCCTAAACTTTTTGGGTGAAGGCAGTGATGGGCAAGTTGAGTGATGGGCAAGACTGGCTGTTGAGTGACCACAGACAGACTTGGGCACTGGTTATATGCGTCAGCAGGAACTGTTTCATGACAGCTGATAGGAGAGCCCAGAGCATGGATGGAGGTGACTTTGTTGAGGTGGGAATCAGAGAGGGAACATTCTTTGTCCCTTCCTCACCTTCCACTGAAAACTAATGTTATGAGTTTCATTGTGCCCCCTCCAAGAGATATTCTGAAGCGCCAGACACTGGCACCCCAGCATGTGACCTTCCTTGACAACGGGAACATTACAGATGTAAGTTAGAATTGAGCCATACTGGGGTAGGGGCCCTGTGCTGGTTAATATTGATCGTCAACTTGGCAGGCCCTAGAATCATCTGGGAGATGAACCCTTGGCTGTGCCTGTGAGGGAGTATCTTGATAGGTCAGCTGAGGTGGAAAGACCTACTCTAGAGTAGGAGCAGCTTAAGAAAGGAAGTCAGCTGAGCACAGACACCCATGGCTCTCTGCTACTTGACTGTGGCTGCAACTAGTTCCTGTTGCTAGGACTTCCCCGCCATGATGGACTATAACTCCCAAACCTCCCCCCCCCCTCTCTTTCCCTCCTCTTTCTTTCTTTCTTTTTTGGTTTTTCAAGATGGTATTTTTCTGTGTAACAGTACTGGCTATCCTGCAACTCACTCTGTAGACCAAGCTGGCCTTGAACTCATAGAGATCCACCTGCCTCTGCTTCCCAAGTGCTGGGATTAAAGGCGTGTTCCACCATGTCCAGCAAACCTCCTTTTCTTAATAAGTTGTTCATGTGTTGGGGTATTTTGTCATAGCAACAGGAAAAGTAACTGAGAAAAGCCCCTATTCCAATGTGACTGTGTTATGAGGAAATTTCTGAAGTAAATGGGGGCGGAGACAGCCTTGTGAAGACAGAGGCAGGGACTGGGATATTTGGTGTTTTTTAGGATCATGGAGGATGGCTGGGGCTAACAGAAGCTAGGAAGCAGTGGGGAGAATTCTACTGTGATTCTGCTGACACCTTGGTTTATGGATTTGTTGGCTCCATATTATTTTGGGGGGAGGCAGAAGCTTCAGGGGTTGGGGCTTAGCTGGAGGAAGTAGGTCATAGGTTGCACTCTCTTTAGTAGGGTAGACTTGGGATGGAGCAGACCAGGCATCTCCAGAGACAGCAGAGATAAAAGCATTTTTACAGAGAACCAGGGATAGTGCAGCCCTTTTTCTGGACAATGCATGTTAGAATCTCTGGGTTATGTTCCCTGGATCTGAAGCGTGCAGGCGGTGAAGTACAGATAAGCCATGCATTGTCCCCAGGGATGCTGTAATATCTTGTGGTGTTTTCAAGGGCAGTCCTGAGTGAGTCAGAAGCAAGAGGGACCTTAAGGACCGTCAGAGTGGGGCTGTGTAAAGAGAGGTTCACTAAAGGGCAAGGGGATCATTATATGTGGTCTTCAGGAGAGGGAATGATCTAGAACACAACACTCAGGCTTTCTGAGCTCTGCTCTGATGCTGTGCACAGGCCCTGCAGCCTTCATTTCTCCCATAGCTGCTCGCACCTGATGTCATACCACAATCACACACTCTGACACTACAGCACAGACATGCCCCATATGGACACCTCATATTATCCCTTAACATACAAGCTTCATACTACAAGCACACACTATACATCACATATCATGTAATATCATCACATGCATCTCCTGTCATAGCATAAGTTTGTAGTGTCTGACACATACCTCACTTCACTCCAAAACAGAGGCATGTCTGTCATCTCACGGAAAGCACAGAGACAATTTGCATTACACTATGAGCACATAAAACACATCAATGCCCACATGCCCTCAAACTGACCCCAGAACTCACTCTCTGACTTGATGCCCAAATCACCCTCAAATATAAAATTCTATGAATCACCCAACCTCTCTCATGCCCCCCAGATGTGAAATGCACATGCAAACCGAATTACCCTCCAATCAGAAGCCCCTGCCCTACTGTTTTAGGTCACACAGTCGCACAGCCTTCTGATACAGGATGGGCCAGTGACACCTGCACCTCTCCTGCCTATTTAGAGGAATTTAGAGGGGTTCCTCCCAGACATGCAGGTGGACTGAAGAGAACCCCAGGGCTGTGAACCACATAGCCCAGTGACTGCAGGGTCCAGATGTGAAGGATAGACTAGGGCAGAGGCTGGAGCAACAAGGTCAGCACTCGGGTCTTGCCAACTGTGGTGCATAGATCACCAGCAGCACAGTTCCCAGGTCAAGTCAAGATGCAGGCTGTGTCCTTATTCTGATCCTGCCCAAGCAGCCTCTGCGGGTTTTTACACACAGCAAATAAGTGTTGGTAGCCACTGACCTCAATTGTGTGCTCCCTTGAATAGAAGATGAAGAGTTTAGACTCTAATAGGCAATAGTCAGATGATGGGAGATGGGCAGAAGAAGGTTTTTGGAGATAAATTTTGCAACATTGTTTGGGTAAAACTGGAGAGTCTTGGGAATAACAAAGAAGATCTGAGTTGCAGTGGAACAGGGGTTGGAAAGGTTAATGTCTTATGGCTTGAATATGAAATGTCCTTGTATATGTTTCTTTTTAGAAAATGTTTAGTCCCCAGCCAGTGGCATTATTTTGGGAGATGACAGAATTTTTAGGAGGTGAGACCTAGCTGAAGAAAGTAGGCCACAGGCTTATATGTTAAAAGTTATATTTGATCTCTCTTCCTGGTTCCAGTGTGCTATGAGGTTAGTAGCCCTGATGTTCTGTCTGATTATGAGCCCAGAATCAACAGAGCCAAGGAGCACAGCAGAAGCTCTGAAATTGTGAGTCAGAACAAACCCTTATTCAAGTTGTTTATGGCAGCTTTTAAAAAATTAAAGTGATGAAAAAGTTAATACATAATATTGGTACCAGGAGTGGGGATGTTTCTGGGACTAACTTAACTGTGAGGGTCTTTGCCTTTGGAACTGGTTTGCAGAAGAAATTTGGGGAAATTTGGAGATATGAGCTATCAAAGGCTCTAAAGTGCTGTAAATTTACCTCAGTAGGTGATTGTGGTAGGATTTTGAAAAAACCAAAATGATGACAAAAAATATGGACAATGAAGATGGTGCTCATGAAGTTTCAAATGGGAACAAGGATTTTTTTTTTGATGGATTGGACTAGGAGCTATTCATGTTACAATCTTGCAAAGAATTTTTTATCATTTTGCCTGGGTTCTCAGACTTGGTAGATGGTTGCATTTAAAAGTAGGAGACTAATTAACCTAGTAGAGGAAGTTTTGAGGCAGTTCAGTATTCAGGCTGTAGTATAGTTATTGTCAGCTACTTTTAGCAACATTTATAATAAGACTCAAGAACAAAAGGCTGAACAGAAAGTCTTGACAAACTTGCAGTTTGGCTAGAAAAGCCTGTGCAAAATAGGGGCTAACAAAGGTAGGGCTCCTGAAGAGACTGGTACCATTTAAAAGAAGTCTAGTGGTTTGCACCAGAACACTAGAAAAGATGGGAACCCTGGCTAATAACTCTGAGAGTTCTGTAGTGTCAGCACTGTAGTAAACCTGGCAATAGAACTCTGCATCCAGTGTGATAGGACTTGTGATAGAGAATTTGGGGAAACCATATTTTGAGAGGTGCCAGCTCCATGTCTGAGAGACCATAGACCTGGAATTTTCTCAGTGAAGGCATGTCCATGCTGTGTCCCCTTCCCTCTCTTCATGCTCAGGCTGCACCCAGCCTCCTGAGCAGGGCCAGCAGGAGCTTGGTGGCCTCTTCTATCTCCATCATCATCTCTCTGGGGTGCAAGCCCAGGCCCAGGGCACTTGCAAATTACCCTATATGCTTTAAAAAAAATTCAGTTGTGGCTTGAGACAGATCAGTGGTTAAGAACACTGGCTGCTCTTCCAGAGGACCTGGATTCAATTCTCAGAACCCACTTGGCAGCTCACAACTGTTTGTAACTAGAGTTCCAGGGAATCAATGCCTTCTTCTGGTCTCCATCGGCCCTAGGCACACAGGTGGTACACCTACACACATGCAGGCAAAACAGCTGTATATGTAAAGAATAATGATAAAAATTAAAAACATCTTACTGAGTGATAGGCCAGTAATCAAGGGTCTTATGGCCAGTATCTCTAGGGACCAGTATTTGAAGAACACCCAATGTCGTTCAGCATCCTTGCCCAGCAGGATATGGAAGAGTAGTTGCTGTGCAAAAGATCCAGCTGTTTTGGGCAGGGGGGATGGACCAGGAGGGAGTGGAGGTCCCTGGCACCAAACAAAGCAGTAGAAGGGGAGTAGGCCCTGTCACAGTCGAGCTATGGCTGGACCCCATCACATTTCCTCTCTGTGGTTCCTGTCACCTGTGATCAACCTGCCCTATGTTGCTAGTGGGGATTTCCCTGAATTTGGGTCTCAGGTGTGGAACATGATTGTGCTTGGTTGTGGTTCAAGGTCCTGCTTCTGACCCAAGCATTCCCAGGCTCAAGCTTCACTCAAGCTGCTAATGTCCAGATGCTGTCCTGGGCTAAGCAAGTTGAGGATGTAGAAGGCTGACCCAATTTAGCAGGAGACTTCTCTCATCCTGGCTGGGTTGCTTGGGTTTCCCAGTCTGGCTAAATTCATTCTTCTTGCTTGTAGATCTGCCTTAGTTTTCGTGCCAAACTAGCATCCAAGTTCAGAAACGATACCCCTGTGCATGGTTGGGATGTGTATCAGAATTTTCAGACCCAGGATCACCTACTCTCTGCTCTCTCAGTCAGGTGCAAGGATAATAAAAAGGCGTGGGTGTGGCTGGGAGGGATGAGTGCCACCAGCTGGAGTAGGCTAATCACTGGCACAAAGACATGCACCTCACTTCCAGACAGGCTGACCCAAGGCCTTAGGGCTTGTCCAAATAGCCTTGGCCATCTGGGGCTCAGCCCTACCTTATTCTGCCTTCTTCCTAGAGAAGGCCAGGGCTCAATTCATCCTCATTTGGGGAGCACCACTTGGGTGCTGATGTTTCAAGACAGATTCTAGGTCAGACAGCCCACAGGCTGGCTGGTTCTCCCTTCCCACTTACCTCCAGGGCAGTTAGTCACCTGTAGCTGTGTCCATACTGGACCCTTGCCTTGCTCCCTCTGACCTCTTGGGAAAGCCCATTTTTTGGGTTTCCTCCTCTCTTCTCCACTAGGATAGACATTGTGTCCCAGTACCACATGTGACCTCACAGGTCATGTGCTTGGTTTGTCTGGAGATTTTCAAACTCCCACACTGTCCAAGACATGACACCTGCTCTCCCAGTCTCTTAAATGCTAGGATTCTGGAAACCAAGCAGCATGAGAAAGGGGAAAAGCTTTATGTAAGGCCTTTCCAAGAATTCAAGGGGATCAGAGAGTATCTGCAGACATGGGAACGTCAGGAAGACGAGGGTATCTGGCAGAGCAGGGCTGTCAGTCTCTGGAGAACTGTGGGGAAAGGAGCCTGAATCCATTCTCTTATTGAGTCCCCACCCCCCCCTCACCCCCCCATTCCCCACCCCAGTGCTGTGTCCTAGGAGAGAGCAAGATCCAAAAACTAGGGTTCAGTCCTTGCCTGCTGGCTCCCAACCCATGTGACCATGGTAAGTTTGCACATTCTATATTTCTTAGCTCTTCCACATTCTTTGCTGCCGTGGGGTTGGCCTGAGTATCTACACCCAGACACTCTTGTTTTGTTGGTCTTTAGATTCAAAGTGGAATGGAGCCTCTACCTTACTCAAGGACAAGGCTCAACCCCTTCCAGTCCCCATCAACTTGTCTGCATCTCTGGAGATGGTCTGTTTATTCAGATTCTTCAAATGGTCTAATATGAGCACCCACCTACTTCTGACTGGCACCCTGTTGCACATGCCAGGGCTCTGGAGCTGGCAGGCAAAGTGAGTACTTACTGTGAACCCAATGCCCACGGTGGCTGAGAAGGAGCCGGGGATGAACTTTCCCTGGTCGAACTGAACCAGTAGAGATGTCTTCCCAACGCCACTGTCACCAACCAGGATGGTCTGGAAAGCAGCAATAGAGACAGGGTGAGGACTCCAGGTGGATTAGTTGTGACTGCAGGAGGTGATTCTTTCTGAACACACACACACACAAACAGACAACACACACAAATATAAAAATACCAGCACCCATCTATATCAGGCAAACACAGAGACGTACATATATATAACACACAAATACATATATAGAAATATGTATACCAATATAAAGCACACAGATAGGGCTGCTGAGGTGGCACAGCAGGTAAAGGTAACTGCTGCCAAGCCGACAACAACCTGAGTTCAATCCCAGATACTTCCCCGGTAGGAGAGACATACTCTAGTAAGATGTCCTTTGACCTCCACCCCTGCACTGCGGCATGTGCCTGCCCTAGTAACAGACTCAAAACCCCACAGACAAACACAAACCCGCTGGGCAGACAGAGGCGTTTAGATGCACACACACACACACACACACACACACAGAGTCAGACACACACAGACACACACACACAGACATACACATAGACACACACAGACACACACACAGACATACACACACAGACACACACACACATACAGACACACAAGACACACACACACAAACAGACACACACACTCCTCTTGTTTTTTTTTTGTTGAAGGGTACAGAGGAAATCTATCCTAAACCAAGTTCATGAGCACCTGAGATAACCTTAAGAACACATCATGCTGCCGGGCGGTGGTGTCGCACGCCTTTAATCCCAGCACTTGGGAGGCAGAGGCAGGTGGATCTTTGCT
>CAJQZJ010004796.1:4070873-4097528 GCA_907164525.1 Lophiomys imhausi | reverse complement strand
AAAAAAAAAAAAAAAAAAGAACACATCATGTCGATTCCCTCCCATCCCCAGGCTTATCTGACCTGGGAGACCCTGCTGCTCTGCTCTGATGTCCATCATTGCTGCGTTTGCCCTGGAGCCACATGGCTGTGGACAATCCTGAGGCGAAGGCAGAGCATGGCAGGGACACTGTGTCTGGCCTGTTCCTGGGGGACGCTAGACTCCTCTAACAGCTGGCTTCAGCTGGAGGACTGCTGCCCCTGGGATTCTGACCTGTGTTAGAGCCGGACGCTTCCCTGGCCTCCCGTCTCCTACCTCATTTGTCATATCTGTGTTTCCCTCAATAAAACCCTTGCATATTTTATTTCGTTTTGGTGTCTGTTCCTTGGAAGACCAGACAACACACTGTGTGTTAGTTCATAAAGACCCAGGCGTGGAAAGCGATATCAGGATGTCTAGGGCAAGCCTTCAGAATATTCCACAGCTGGCCTTGAATCAAACCCTCAGAGAGGACTGCATCCCAGAGAAAGGAGGATTTTAAGGGATAAGACAAAGATCACTCTCTCCCAGGAAGTCGGTACTGACAGGTAGTGGGCTGAGAACCAACCTAGAAACTTGGGCAAAACATTTCAAAGAGAATCAATCCTAAGGCACAGGAAAGAACCATACACAAAGTACAGGGCTATGCCCACGGGGCTCTCAGTGCACAGGAGGATGGAGAGATGAGAGGACAAGGCCTTGATTTCAAGGTGGACAGTAGCCTCTTTCTAAAGACAACCACTGGAGGTTGTTGGAAAGTTCCAGCAAGGCCAAGTTCATCTGCAGTCACAAAGACGCAAAAGCAGAGGCCAGGTCCTCTTGGGGTCAGGTTCACACCCCCCAGCCACTCTGGCACTCTGACTGGCATGAAAGCGGATCAGTATCAGAGTAGGTTGAACATGGTGTTGCCTGTGTGATGTTGACTTTGGACGTCCCCTGACTATGGCTCTTCAGCCTCTACCTCCCAAGTGAAATTCAACTGGGCTTTCATTTCCTCCTGGGTCAAAGAGTACCATTCACTTGTTGTAAACAGTGGCTTTATTAATTTGCATCTCACATTGAACTTCCCCAGGTTTCCAAGATGTGCTTTCTAGGGAGAGTAGTCTAGAAGAGCCTGCATGCCCTGCTTCACTTCCTAGAGGACACGGCAGACTCAATCCTCTCCTCTTATCCCCCTGTCCTTTACAGGGTGAAGAAGCCTGTGTCTTTTTTTCACTCACTGCAGCAACAGTCCTGTCTTGGGACCTTTGTGGACTTAGTGGGGACTGTAGTTCAGCTCTTCAGACCCAAAGGGAACTCAGGCTTAGGGCAGGGCCTCCCTCAGTTGGCTTTTTTAGCATCAAAAATTTACTGATGGGCCTGGAAAGGTGGCTCAGCAAATAAGAGCACTTACTACTCTTGCAGAGGATGCAGGTGTGGTTCCCAGCACCCACAAGGCAGATCA
This sequence comes from Lophiomys imhausi, assembly GCA_907164525.1. Taxonomy (NCBI): domain Eukaryota; kingdom Metazoa; phylum Chordata; class Mammalia; order Rodentia; family Muridae; genus Lophiomys; species Lophiomys imhausi. Next base: position 4,096,066 of record CAJQZJ010004796.1, on the reverse strand, counting down.
CAACCATTCATAAGTCTACTTCCAGGGGCTCTGATGCCCTTTTCTGATCTCCATGGGCACCAGGCTTGCATGTGGTACACATATATACATGCAGACAAAATACTCATAGTCATAAAATAAAATAAATAAACCTTCTAAAAATATATTGACAATTGTGTTGAGAGATTTTTATTTATTTTTGAAGTGTCTCCTTATGTAGATATGTCCTAGAACTCATTATGTAGACCAGTCTGGCCTCAAGCTTTTAGGGGTTCTCCTGGCTCTACCTCCTGCGTGCTGGGGTGATAGACACGTGCTGATCCTGCCTGACTGTCAAGAATTTTTATTCTTTTTAATCTGGGTAATCATAGAGAGCTCTGAGCTGGTCAACAACAGGCATTGTTGATTTCTTTCCCTTAAACCCAGAACTTTCCTTACACCTGCTTATTGTCTAGCTGGGTGGTGGTGGCGCACGCCTTTAATCCCAGCACTCGGGAGACAGAAGTGGGAGGATCTCTGTGAGTTCAAGGCCAGCCTGGAAAGTGAGTTCCAGGACAGCTAAGGCTACACGATGAAGCCCTGTCTCACCCCCCCCCCCCCAAATAAGATAAAGTTATTATACTTTGTGTGTGTGTGTGTGTGTGTGTGTGTGTGTGTGTGTGTGTAGAGACCTGCACATGCTGTGGTACATGTATGCGGAGGTCACAGAAGAACTAGCAGGGGTTGCTTTTCTCCTTCCAGCATGTGGATTCCATCTCTCCTTCTGTCATGTTGAACTTAGGGTGTCAGACTCAGCAGTGGGCACCTTTACCAGCTGAGCCATCATCATTCTGTCTCCTATTGTGCAGATTTTTTTTATGTGATTTCTTCCAGAGTAGTTCTGAAATTTTAATTAATTAGTCAATGAATTAAGTTAATGAAGCTGGGCCAGCAAGATGGCTCAGTGGGCAAAGTGCTTGCCTTGCAGACCTGAGAAACTGAGCTTGGTCCCTGGAGCCCATGAAAAGGCGGAAAGACAACCAATTCTGTGCTCTGATCTCCACATGTGTGCCTGCTCTCTCTCTCACACACACCCACACACATACATACACACTCGTCAAGCTCATACACCCCAATATTAATAAATAATAAAAAGTTAACGAATCCTGGTTCTGACCCAAACCTCTGTGTCAACTGTCTGCATTTCCTTCTTCTGCTTTGAGAAAGCTTCTCATGCGTCTCAGGTGGCCTTGGATTCCCGGTCCTCCTGCCTCTGTCTTCTACTTTTTTGACTCAGGGTTTCTCTGTGTAACAGCCCTGGCTGTCCTGGACTCTCTTTGTAGACCAGGCTAGTCTTGAACTTACAGAGATTTGCCTGCCTCTCCCTCCTAAATGCTGGGATTAAAGGGGTGCGCCACCACACCCGGCACCTCTGCCTTCTAAGTGCTGGAACTGTGGTTGTGTTCCACCATGGGCTGCGTTGATTTTCTTAAGTTACTTTATTAATGCTTGCCTTTGTGTCTCCACAATTTACAAAGGGAAAATGAGGTAGTATATAACAGATCCACATGTGCCTAAGGGTGGCTGAAGATAGTGTCTGAGAAATGGTGCAGGGGCAGAGAGAGAGAGAGAGAGAGAGAGAGAGAGAGAGAGAGAGAGAGAGCTAGCTATCCAGGATCAGATAACCATCACTGCATTTGAGCATTACATTTGGTTTTACCACCCTGGGTGTCAAGACAACATAGGGAACCAGATAGGTTTCTGTGGTAATTTTATGACAAAGTCTGTTTAACCAATGACCATTCTCTCCAGACATGTGACACTAAAAGTCATCCTCAGTGACAAAATGAGCAACAGCCTTTTTGCAAGAGATACAAAGCATTTTTTATAGCTCCTGTGAGGGCAGACCCTTGCTAAAGCAGGAGCCCCCACAGTAAATCACAGTGCGATTGCAGCCTCTCTGTGCCCTGGACCAACACTGAGTGCTGTTATCCTGAACTCCATCACTCAGCACAATATTTAGAAACTAGGTGAATGGGTGGCCCTCTAGGCTCCTAACGTGTCTTTGAATGACCTGCTTAAGCAGACAAGAAACTCAGACGCCATCAAGATCAGTTCATCTGGGGCCAGGGATGTGGCTCAGTGGTAGAGTACTTGCCTAGCATTCAGGAAGCTCTAGGTTCAGTGCCCAGCACTGCCCAGCAGGAGGAGGAGAAGTTCAAAGTCATCCTTGTCTGCATAGTGAGGTCAAGGCCAGCCTGGGATACATCGGAATTTGTTAACAAGCAGATACCCAATAGCAAAACAAAACCCTCAACACATCTAGCTGGGTATGGTGGTAAGCTTCCACAGTCTCAGCACCTGGGAGGCAGTCACAGGACAAGCAGGAGTACAAGGTTAACCTGGGCTACATGTCAACATTAAGGCCAGCCTACGCTATATGATACTCTATCTCAACAAAACAGAACAAAAACAAACCAAGAAACAAAAAACAACTACTACAAACAGATCCCAGATATCGTCGTGTTCCAGAGACATTCGAAACAAAGACGACTGAGAGAAAAAATAATGTAAGACATGACAGACAAAAAGTTAACATCCTTCATAGCATAAATTGCTCTCAGAAGAACATAATAGGGAAGTGAGCAAAGTATGGTTTTGTTTTTAGGTTTATTGAGACAGGGTTTCTCTGTGTATCCTTGCCTGTCCTGGACTTACTTTGTAGACCAGGATGGCCTTGCACTCACAGAGATCCGCCTGCCTCTGACTCCTGAGTGCTGGGATTAAAGGCATGTGCCACCATGCCTGGCTTGTGAGCAAAGTATGTTAACAGGCGTGTGCAGTGTGTGTGTGTCAACACAGCTGGTCTTTGGTTCCAGTTCTCCAGCCCCTTTCACTTTCAGTGTTGCCTTGAGGAATCTTTCTGTGGTTCACATTTCTGACTTGAAGTCTGATAATTTTGGTGGTCCTCAAGTGTGTAATTAAAATAGTTTAAAAGCAAAGCTGGTTTCCTTGGGAGAAAAGAAATTTTACTTTGACAGGTGTGGTGGTGCACGCCTTTAATCCCAGCATTTGGGTGGCAAAGGCAGGCGGATCTCTGTAGTCCGAGGCTATAGTTTGTAGCCTGGTCTACAAAGTGAATCCAGGACATTCAGGGCTACACAGAGAAACCCTGTTTCAAAGCAAAGCAAAACAACACAAAACCCTCCAAACCAAAAACAAACAAACAATAAAACCAAAAAGGCTGTAGCATCTTGGACTAGGTGTGATGGTCCACACCTCTAATGCCAGCCCTCAGAAGGCTGAGGCAGGAGGATTGCAAATTAGAGGCCAGACTGGAGCCATATAATGAGACAGATTAAGCTGGGCTGCTCATTGATCCTGTCAAACACACATGTACACACACACACACACACACACACACACACACACACACACACACACACCCCTGCAGCCTCAGCTCCCACCTGAGAATGTCCAGGCTTTGATGGCTTTCACCATTTTGGACTTTGGACTAAGCAGACCCCACAATCATGCAAGCCAACTTCTTAGAAAAACTGCTGTATGAGGGTTAATCCTCCTGAACTTGAACTGAGATATTCAAGGACTACTAAAGCATGTGTTTGATATCAAACCTGTGAGGGAATTTCCAAGGAGGATTAGCTAGCTGAGCAGGGAAGACCTAAATTGAATATGGGTGGCACCACCCCAGGGGTTAGCACTCAGTTGGAATGGAAGGGAACTAGGAGAAAGGTAGGTGGGTTCTGGTATTCCCCAGTCTCTACTTCCTGGATTGGTACTCCTCTGCTTCACGTTCCCACCACTCAATGCTCTGCCCAAGCACATGGGACCAAGTGGTCATGGACTAAACTCTCCAAAACCGTGAGTCCAAGTAATTCCTTCTTCCCTTAAGCTGTTTAGGCATTTGATCACAGCAAGGAAAAGCTAGCTGTTAATATTGCTTGCATAGCTGTAGAGGAGCCTGGCACACAACATAACGTACAGCAGTTTAAGAACGGTAGACACTGGCTTGCATTGGGGAGAAGCCATTCATAATTGGAGCCAGCAAACTTTTGGAGAACAATTGACAATATCCTTTTGGCTCTTTTTGTAGAAGTATACCAAGATATGTGTGATAAGGGGGGTCCGAGGTAATGTTCATTAGAACACATAACTCATCAAGTAGGTCCTAGGGAAACCAACCCTAGAGTATTATACATAGTAGAGATGTAGGAATGAAAAAAGATGGGCCAGGGAGATGGTTCAGAGGATAAGAGCACTTGCTGTATGTATCAATCACTTTTCTATGGGTGTGATAAAACTCCATGACCAAAGCAACTTATAGAAGGAAGGGTTCGTTTGGGCTTGTGGTTCGAGGGGGATGAGAGTCCATCACGGCAGGATAGAGGCATGGCTATGACGATTCTTGGGTGCTACATAGAGCATCTCGGGGCCAGGCAATGGTTCCACCACTCAGCACAGTTCACAGACGCTTAGAATGCTAAAGCCAGACATCAGCATCTCCCTTTCTGATGGCATTTCTGTAGGAAGAGATCAGACGAGTGAAGCTCAAACCTTATATTAAACGTGATCTCTCATGGTGGCGAGATTAGGGGCAATTAGTTTCCTTCTCCCTACCTTCTCTGTTTCCTAAAATGAGTGTGTTGCTTTAGTAAGTTAGACAAATGTACTATTTTGAAGTATTTATTTATTTATTTTGGGTTTTTTTTTGAGACAAGGTTTCTCTGTGTAGCCCTGGCTGTCCTGGAACTCACTCTGTAGGTCAGACTGGCCTCAAGCTCAGAGACCCACCTGCCTCTGCCTCCCGAGTGCTGGGATTAAAGGCGTGCTCCACCTCTGCCTGGCTTTATTTTATTTTTAACTACATGTATATGTGTGTCTGCTTGTGGGTATGTGCACATGTGTGCCCCTGCATGTGGAAGCCAGAAGAGGGAGTTAATCCCCTGGAACCGAGTTACAGGTGGCTGTTAGCTACCAGTGTGGGAGCTAGGAACTTAATTAAGGTCTTCATAAGGGCAGTCAGTCTGTTGTTTTAACCTTGAGTCATCTAAACAAATGTACTATTTTCATTCAGAAGTCACAAAGCTCCATAGTTCCATGGCTGGCTCTGATCTGAGCAGCATCGACGAGGAGACAGTGAGGTGGGATCTGGGGGAAGGAAGGTGGGAGGTGGGCAAGTCCTGTGAGAGAGACAGAAGAGAAGCTCACAGGAGTTCACAGCTGTAGGGCAGGTCGTGCTTCCAGGGATTCTTAGCCTTTCTCTACCAGCACTGTAATGCTGCAGTGAACTGCCCCAAACCCAAGGGCATAATTCGAGTCAGCACTTGGTGTGGGTGGCCATTCTGCCCTCAACTGGGCTCCCTGGTATGTCTGGGGCCAGCTGGCTGGTGACTGGGGCGGCCCAGCTCTGCTCTGGTGTCCACCCATCAGGCCAACTGGCTCCTGGAAGAAGCAGGAAGCACAGGAGAAAATATGGGGGCCCTAAGCTAGGGCTGGAGGCTGGCACATGTCACTTCTGCTGTATCATAGTAGGCAAAATAGGCCACGAGTCTCTGTCCTAGGTTCAAGGGGAAAAAGACTCTCTTTAGAGAGAAAAGCTCTGAGATAAGAGGATGTGAATCCAAGGGAGGGGTCACTTCAGATCTCAGGCCTGAAGCCAATCCAACCCTGGGACTCTCTGAGGAAAAAGGCTTCCAAATTATGAGTACTAAATTTGGTATGGGATCTTGAACGGAGCCCCATCCAGCTAGGGGTGAAGCCCCATTCAGCTTTAGTGACTACAGAACAGAGCTCTAGAAGCCCTACTAAGTTCAGCTGAGAAGGGGAGCAGGAGGGCAGGGAGCCCCAGCCATGACGGTGGGGTCAGAATTTGGGGAACGAGTTCAAGAAAGTGTGGCTGACAGTTGCTTCTTGTCACTTCAAGATTTAATTCTGTGAGTATTTTCAATTCTATCGGCATATGCCTTTAATCCCAGCATTTCTTAGGCAGAGGCAGATGGATCTCTGTGAATTTGAGTCCAGACTGCCCTACAGAGCTAGTTCCAGGATAACCAGGGCTACACAGATAAACCCTATCTCAAAAAATAAAAAAAACCCAAAATTTAATATTATAATTTGTGTGTGTGTGTGTGTGTGTGTGTGTGTGTGTGTGTGCACGCGCGCATGCGCGCGCATGCCCGTGTGTTTGACTGCCACATGTGTGTGCGTGTGAAAGCCAGAAGAGTTCATCAGACCCATTGGAGTTGGACTGACAGAAGGTTGTGAGCTGCCTGACATGGATACTGGGAGCCTAACTCAGTCTTCTGGAAGAGCACTGTGCCTTTTTTAAAAAGGTTTTTTTGAGACAGGGTTTCTCTGTGTAGTCTTGGCTGTCCTAGAACTCACTCTGTAGACCAGGCTGGCCTTGAACTCACAGAGATCCTCATGCCTCTGCCTCCTTAGTGCTGAGATTAAATGCATGTACCACCATACCTGGACAGTACAGTTTCGAACTGCCATGTGGGTGCTGGGATTTGAACCTGGTTCCTCTGTAAGAGCAGCCAGTGCTGTTAACTGCTGAGCCATCTCTCCAGCCTTCATTCTGCCCTTTTAACTACTGAATGATCCCTCTAGCCCCTATTTTAAAGTTTGTATGTGTGTGTATGCCTGTGTATGGGTGGTGTGTGAATGCAGGTGCCCATGAGGGTCAGAAGAGGATCTTGGGTCCCCTTACAAGCAGCTGTGAGCCACTGTAGGTGCTGGGAACCAAACCTGGATCCTCTGCAAGAGCAGTATGTGGTTTTAACTGCTAAGTTATCTCTCCAGCCCCTCTACTTGGCTTGCCCTTTGGTTATTGGTCTTCATAGTATGCTTTTTTTTTTAAAGTTACATTTTTTTGTTTGTTTATTTACCAAGAAACCCCTGTGGAGAGCACACAGATACACATGGATAGACACATGTACAGATAACATATCATTACATGGGCTGGAGAGGTGGCTCAGATGTTAAGAGCACTGGCTGTTCTTCCCAAGGTCCTGAGTTCAATTCCCAGCAACCACATGGTGGCTCACAGCCATCTACATTGAGATCTGCCCGGGCATATATGTAGAGCAAATACTGTATACATAATAAATAAATAAATAAATGTTTAAAAAACATATCATTACATATCACATAAAGACAATACACGTGAATACACAGCTCCCTCCACAAATAATAATACACACAATGTGTTTGTGTACACATGTGCACACATTTTGCAAACATAGTGCTTTAGAGAAGGGAGAATCTTCAATGGATTGTTCTTTAGAAACTCATGGTTAGCCTGGAACTTACTATGTAGTTGAGGCTGTTCCTCAGGTGTGTACCACCAAGAATGGCTTCAATGCTCTGTTTCACCAATGGGGACCTAGGAGCTTGGGAGGTTACTGAATTATACAGATATCAATGACCAAGCCAGATCTGGGGACTCCAGTGAGTTTTTGAGGACACGGGGCTCCTGAATATCCTGACTGTCTCAGAACCCACTGAGGTCCTTGTTTAAGGGGTGGTCTCATTATCATTCACAGTGGTTTGGATAAGTCTGTGTTCTTGATTCAAAGGTGATCCTCCATCTTGGATGGGCCAGTCCAAGAGGACCAGGATCAGAGGAGCTGGCCATAGGCTCCATCTGACAGACAGCTCTGTTTCTTTGCTACCTCTGCCCAAGACAGGGAAAGTCACTCTTAGACTCTCCATGAACATGTCCCTTGGTTTTCAGGGCTTCCCCAGCCTGTTGACCAGTTCCCTGAAAGGCACCCCCTACCTGTTGCAAGGACACCTATCTCAGTACACCTGTGCAGTGCCCTGGGAAGAGACCTCTTTGATCAACAGTGGTGAGTGAAAGACTCCTGAGCTGTTGCTGGATTTTCTTTATAGTCGAGAAACATGTAAAGTAAGTGGCCATCTCTGGCCACATCCTGGAAAAGTTGTGGCTTATCAGCGGTTGGTGTTTTCAGTGTGAACAGCCCCTCCCCACATGCTTCCTTACTTCTGGTTAGCCTGGCCAGGGCTTGAAGGTTCTGTAAAGTCAAGGTGTCATAAGGTGTGTATGGCATGTACCAAAAGTGACCCCAATTTAAGGGCTTGCTGGAAAGGGCGTGTGTGAGAGATAGAGGAGACATGATGTCAGAATGAAGAGTGACCATCAAGGCTGGTTTTCCTTCCTTTCTTATTTGGACAAGTGGTTACTGTGAGGAGGGTGTGGGAGTGAAGGTTAGAAGTTATGAATAGCAAGCTTGTTTCTTTGGGGGTGTGGTTAGCCCTGAGAAATTCACTAAATTTCTGGGGAATTCAGGCTAAGTCCATATCTATTACCCAGTAGGCTGGGGGCAGATCAGCATGTGTGTTCCCAAAGCAGAGCCCTCTCTGAAACTGGCTAGGTAGATCCCTGTTCATGTATCCTAATTATCTGAGCCCCTCTCTTTGTAATTTTGTAACCGGTTGGGGTGCTGAAGATCAAACTCATAGCCTTGCTTGTGGTAGGCAAGAGCTCTGCAACTGAGTAATACCTTCTCCCCTCCTTAGACAGGTGTCACTATATAGTGAAGGCTAGCCTTGAACTTACTATGTAGCTCAGATTCTTGCCAAACTTCCAATCCCCCTGTTTCTTCCTCTTAAATTCTGGATTACAGCTGTGCCCACTACCGGTGACAAGGCTGGCTTTTGACTCCTCTTCAGCTTTCTCCTCTCTCCCTGTTCCAGTCTCTGTTCTAGAATCTCTCTTCAGACACCCTTGAAGCTATTGAACCTCTGACCTCTGGCTCCTGAACCTCTGGCTATAGCTGAAGTGATCCGGAATCCCTGGATGTGTATATCCAGAGTGAGAGGCCCCCAGTTCTCTTCCCAGAGAAGCCACTCTGGCTCTGAGCAGGGTGATGTTTCTCAAAACCTTTTTCATAAGTCTGACTTCTTGCATTACATTTCACTCCCTCTGCCTCCTTCCTCTTTTGGTTTTATTCACCAGTGAGAAGTGGCTGAAAGAGGAAGTGCTGGGGTGGCAGTGAGGGAAATTAGAGAGACAGGAGACTCTCGGAGTGGAGCATGTAGTCTGTTCTTGTTGGCAGGCTCCACGAAGGCGAACGGTGTGAAGATGCACCTGCCGCTGCTGGTCCCCTTTCTCTTCTGGATCTCAGGTGAGCCTCTGGATTTGTGCCTTGGGCAAATACTTATGCAACCAGAGGAAGTGGCTTTCTAAGAAAACAGGGTGTCCAGCAAAAAAGTATCATCAGTTTCCTACCCCATTGTTGTGGAACTTTCGTGGCAGAAATATTGAGCCCTTAAACCCAGTCCCAGGCACAATTCCAGACCACTGCGGGGCTGATCATATTTAAGACAGACACACTGATGGACCCCACTGGTCTTTGAAGGAGAGGAGAGCCCTGGTTGCTCAGGAGCATATCTGATGGAGCAGGACTGTCATCTTGTGAGTGTGTTCCAGCAAGGGAAGGCTTTGGGGAAGAAGTGAGTATGGGAGTAGGGCACCGAAGGAAGAAAAGAGGGGATTGGCTATACAGAACTGATGGAGGGGTGATCCAAGCCGGCCGGGACAGAAGGAAATAACAAGAGTGGCCGAGGGACTGAGAAGGTTGAGAGGAGCCAGGAGACAAAGCTGTAGATGGGGAGTTGGTAGCACTTTCTTGTGTATATCTTGTGTTTTGAGATTGGGGGGTGTTCCCTGTATAGCCAAGGCTGGCCCCATAACCAGTCATCCTCCTGCCTCAGTCTCTATCCCCCAAAATTATTTACATCATGATTCATAATAGTAGCAAAACTGTGAAGTAATGAAGTAGCAATGAAAATAATTTTATGGTTGGGGGTCACCACAACAACTGTATTTAAAAGGTCACAACATTGGGAAGGTTGAGAACCAGTGCTCTAGTACCTGCTGAGCTAGATGGCAGAAGAGGTTTTTCTTTCCTTTCTTTCTTTCTTTCTTTCTTTCTTTTTTGTTTTTGTTTTTTTGAGACAGGGTTTCTCTGTGTAGCCCTGGCTGTTCTGGACTCACTCTGTAAACCAGGCTGGCCTTGAACTCACAGAGAGCCACCTGCTTCTGCCTCCCGAGTGCCTGGATCAAAGGCGTGCACCACCATGCCTGGCAATTACAGACAGGTGTGAACTGCCATGTGGGTGCTGGGTTTTGCACCCAGGTCCTTTGGAAGAGCAGCCAGTGCTCTTAACCACTGAGCCATCTCCCCGGTTTTCTTGTTTTGTATTCTGGTGGTTTCCACTGTACCACTGGGCTTCTTCTCTTGGCTTGAAATATTATCAGCAAATGGTTTTCAATTTCATACTCCTAGTGCAGGCTTTTCGCAGGACTCTAGAATCTTATAGCTAAGTGTGTACTTAGCTTTCATATTTAGACATTGATACTTCAAACACAGGCTGAAGAGATGGTTCAGTAATTAACAAGGCTTGTTCCTTCCTCTCCCAGAGGACCCAAGTTTGATTCCCAATACTCAGTGTTGGGTTTCTCACAACCACCTGTAACTCCAGTTCTGACGTTCCTTTTGGTCTCTCTGGGAACTTGTAGTCATGTGCACATACCTATAAGCACATACTCAACACACATATCATAAAAAAGAAAGAAATTTAGGCACAGTAAGACCACAACTTTAGGGGCTGGAGAAGTGGCTCAACAGGTAAGATGCCTGGCTGCTCTTCCAGGAGTCCTGAGTTCAATTCCCAGCAACCACATGGTGGCTCACAACCATCCACAATGTGATCTGATGCCCTCTTCTGGCTGCAGGTGTTCATGAAGACAGCAATCATATACATAAAAATAAATAAATAAATCTTTAAAAAAAGGAGAAAGAATTTTATTAAAAAAAAAAAAAAGCCAGGACTTAAAAAGAAAGGAAGGGGGCCAGGCATGGTAGCACACACCTTTAATCCCAGCACTCAGGAGGCAGAGGCAGGCGGATCTCTGTGAGTTCAGGGTCAGCCTGATCTACAAAGTGAGTCCAGCCCAGCCAGAAATACACAGAGAAATCCTGTCTTGAAAAAAGAGGAAGAAAGGAAGGAAGAAATGAGGGAAGGAAAGAAAGAAGAAAGAAAGAAAGAAAGGAAGGAAGGAAGGAAGGAAGGAAGGAAGAAAGAAAGAAAGAAAGAAAAAAGAAAGAAAAAAAGAAAAAGAAAGAAAGATTTCAAACAGGGCCTGATCAAATCTTCACAGATTTTTCTCTCCTGTGCTTCCCCATCTTAGTATTTGGCAACTCCATATTTTCTTAGCTGGGCCAAACCTGGGAGGCATCCATCTCAAATGACCTTCTCCCCAACTTTGAATTAAAATACTAAGTCTTCACAGAGAGCTTACAAGGCACTCACCACCTGATTCCTTTCTGCATCACGTCCCTGGTCCCCTCTTTTCTTCTCCCTTGTTTCCTTGCCTGGTTCAGCTACCTTCTCCACCGGGGTTGAACTCACTAGGTTTGCTTGGCCTCAGGGCTTTCTGTCCCTCTGGCTTGAGTGCTCTTCCCCATGTGGTCCTGGGCTCCTCACATCCCCCATGTCTTCATTTCTCACTGTGGCCTTCATTGATGACCCAAATTAAAACCTCCGTTTCTGCTGGGGTCTGGCCAACTCCCCTCAGGAGGCATAGAAAAGAGGAGTGGGAGTTCTAGATCATTCTCACCTACAGAGTCCAAGGCATGAGTCATGTGAGACTCTGCCTCAAAAAGAGAACAAACAAAGACAAAGCAATGAGTCCCTTGTGCTCTTCCCACCACTGTCTGTGCCTCAGTCCTTAGAGGAACAGAAACCTCCAGAAGACAGAGACTTTTGTCCCTAAAACCATAGTGGGTACTAATTAGACAAATGACAAACAGTAGTCGCATGAATGAATGTATGTGCTAGAGAGAATACAGTTGTTTTCAGTATTGCTCTTCTCATCTTCCTGCCTTTCTAGAACCAAACAATTAAGATTATTTTTTTCCTTAAAGATTTTATTTAGTATGTCTAACAATAGGGCACTGGTGGAATGAGATGTATGGCTTTGCTTTTATTCAATATACTATATTATATCCAACAGTGATAATAAAAATAGACTAGCATTTGGCAAAAATAAAAAAGAACTTTATTTAGTGTGAGGTTTGTGTGTATGAAAGAGAGAGCGAGTGGGGGAGAGAAAAAGAGAGTGAGCGAGCACATGTATGCAGGTGCAGAGGAGGCCAGAAGAGGGTGCTGGGTCCCCTGGAACTGGAGTTACAGGTTGTTGTGAGCACCCTGATGTGAGTGCTCAGAACTGAACTCCAGTCCTTTGCAAAAGCAATGCCTGCTCTTAATCTCCAAGCCATCTCTCCGGCTGCCAAGATTCTTACAATTAACTGCAGAGGATGTGGCCAGTCCACTCTGGAAAAATAATTTGATGACTTTTCAGAATGTTAGATATGGTATTGCCACATGACCAAGATGAACTATAAACTCACATCCATGTAAAAGCTAATTCTCCAGGTGATGGTGGTGCACGCCTTTAATCCCAGTACTCAGGAGGCAGCATGATCTCTGTGAGTTTGAGGCGAGCCTGGTCTACAAAGTGAGTTCCAGGATAGGCAGGGTTTACACACAAAGAAATCCTGTCTTGAAAAACCAAAAAAAAAAAAAAAAGCTAAGAATACAAATGGAGATGATAATAGTATTAATAATCTATAAAAGGTAGGAATGGTCTAAATGTTTGACTAACTTTGGTGCATGGCTAAGTAAAACACAGCATAGCCATATAGTGGAGCATCACTCTGTTAAACCAGATTGAAGTGCCTAGGGACACAGGCCACAATCAATGCTGATGGGCCTCAAAATCACTATGCTAGGTGGAAGAAGCCAGATACCATCTTACCCTGTATAATGCCAATTTAAATGAAATATCCAGAGTAGGTGAATCTATAGGAGGTAGATTAGTGTGAGTGGCGAGGACAGGCACCAACTGCCAGTACTGTAAGATAGCTTTTCATGCTGATAAAATGAGAAAAAGTTCTGGAATTAGACAGCAGAGATTGTCATAAAGCTGTGAATGTTCTAAAAGCCACTTAATTGGATGTGTCCAAAGAGTTAAATTTATGTGAGTTATGTATCAGTTTCAAAGGCAGAAATCCTTAGTTTTAAATGTGTTTCAATCAATTAACGGCCCAATACTTGGGCTGGACATGGTGGTGCACACCTTTAATCCCACACTCAGGAGGCAGAGGCAGGAGGATCTCTGTGAGTCTAAGGCCAGTCTGGTCTACAAAGCGAGTCCAGGACATTCTGGGATAATACGCAAAGAAACCCTGTCTCGAAAAACCAAACCAAAACAAACAACAAACAAACAAACAAACAGAAAAAAACTAAACCAGCCCAACACCTTCCTCCTTGCTGGAAGGATTGAACTCAGGACCTCATGCATGCCAAGCAAGTTCTCTACCAACTAACTGAGTTATATACTCAGTCCCCACATCTCTGCTTTTTTTTTGTTTTGTTTTGTTTTGAGACAAGGTTTTCCTACCTATCCCAGGCTAGCTTTGGACTAGCTGCATAGTTCACACTAATTTCTAGCAGTGTAAAGATTACAAGCATGTGCTACCATGACTGGAGCACAGGATTTTGTTGTTGTTTTACCCTTAGTGTGTGTGTGTGTGTGTGTGTGTGTGTGTGTGTGTGTGTGTGTGAGAGAGAGAGAGAGAGAGAGAGAGAGACAGAGAGAGAGAGAGAGACAGAGAGAGACAGAGAGAGAGCAAGTGGAGGTCAGAGGATAACCTACCTACAGGAGTCAATTCTCTCTTTCCTCCCCATGTTGGCTCTGGGGATGGAACTCAGGAGGTCAGTTTTGGTGGTGGGCACCTTTACCCCATGAACCATCTTGCTAGTTTTGGGACACAGTTTCATAACAAGGTGACTTAGAAAATGATAACATGTAGTAATCTCAAGGAAGAAAGTTACACAGATGGGAAATTAGCCTAGGGAGTAAGGCAATAACACCTACCAACTATAATGGTTAAATGTTGACTGGGTTGAGAAGTAGGATAGCATACCTCTAAGTGTGTCTGTGGGGGGGGCAGTTTCCAGAGGATCAGCTACTGGGGAGAGACCCACACTGATGTGGGCTGCACCATCCTGTAGGCTGGGAGCCAAACAGAATGAATAGGGGGAATGTCAGATGGCACAGCCTCTCTCTCTCTCTCTCTCTCTCTCTCTCTCTCTCTCTTCTTCTCCCTTCCTCCTTTTCTCCCTCTCTCCTTTCCTACCTATCTATATACCTACCTATGTATCTATGTATCTATGTATGCATCTATCTATCTATCTGCCCATCCATCTGTCCGTCCATCCGTCCGTCCATCCATCCATCCATCCATCCATCCATCCATCCATCCATCCATCCATCCATCTATCTATCTATCTATCTATCTATCTCCCCTTTCCACCTTGTTTCCTGATTGCCAAGATGTGGGCCACTTTCTCCGTCACATCCTCCTTGCTATGATAAGTCAGAAGAAAGAAGACTAACTAATGTCCCTACTACATCTCAAAACTTCTTTGATAAGGAAAAAAGCGAGGGGCCTGGAGAGATGGCTCAGCGGTTAAGAGCACTGGCTGCTCTTCCAAAGGATCAGAGTTCAAATCCCAGCACCCACATCTACATGGCAGTTCATAGCTGTCTGTAATTGCTGGGTGTGGTGGCACAAGCCTTTAATCCCAGCACTTGGGAGGCAGAGGCAGGTGGGTCTCTGTGAGTTCAAGGCCAGCTCTTGTTTACAAAGCGAGTTCCGGGATAGCCAGGGCAGCACAGAGAAACCCTGTCTTGAGACCCCCCCCCCAAAAAAAAAGCAAAGAAGAGGAGCAACAATTAAGTAGAAAATTTTGTAGCATAAGAACAAAACAGCACATAAAAAGCATGTGGTTAAAATAGATAGTGAAAAGTCTAATTAATGGAAGGATATTTAATAATTTAACTAAGTCACCTTCCTCCTCCTTCCTTTCTTTTAAAAAACATATTCACATAACATAACTGGGTTTTTATTTGTATTTTTATATATTTTTTTGTTTTAAATATTTTATTTATTTATTTATTATGTATACAGTATTCTGTCTGCATATATGCCTGCAGTCCAGAAGAGGGCACCAGATCCGATTATAGATGGTTGTGAGCCACCATGTGGTTGCTGGGAATTGAACTCAGGACCTTTGGAAGAGCAGACAGTGCTCTTAACTGCTGAGCCACCTCTCCAGCCCCTATTTTTATATTTTTAACAAGTTATTTATTTTTATTTTATGTGCATTGGTGTTTTGCCTACATGTATGTCTGTGTAAGGGTGTCAGATATTGGAGTTACAAACAGTTGTGAGCTGCCATGTGGGTGCTGGGAATTGAACCTGGGTCCTCTGGAAGAACAGTCAATGTTTTTAACCACTGAGCCATCTCTCCAGTGCCTCTCCTCTTTCTCTTATTTATTTGGGTATATGTGTGCTGTGCACATTCGTGTGAGTGATTGTGGATGTGGATGTCAGAGGACAGTGTTCAGGATTCAGTTCTCTCCTTCTACCATGTAGGTCCTAGGGATCAAACTCAGGGCATCAGACTTGGTGGCAAGTGCCTTTATCCACCGAGCCACCTCTCTAGCTCCCAAAACCTGTTCTTGCAAGGTAACATTTCAATGTGCCTTGAATCTTTCAAAGGTGAGAAAACAACATGTATTTTCAGAAGAAACCCATCTCAGTGTCTAGAACACTTGTGACAGTACAAGGCAGGACAGGGTAAAATCAGCATGGGATGGACACAAAGGAACAGAATGGAAAAATCCATCAGGAGCTCACAAGTTTGCCTTTTTGACAAATGCACCCATGTAGTTCCCGCAGACAATGGATGTCTGTGTGCTAGGGGTCACAGAATATAGAAATCAGAGCAATTCATCCAAGGACTATAGGATACAGGAGCCCATTGGAGTGTCCAGTCCAGCAACAGCCTCTCAGGGCTATTCGATGTGGGTTCACTCACCTCCTCAGGGTGGCTAGAGAGTCCATGTCCTGTGGACTGGAGAGATGGCTCAGTTGGTAAGAGTGGTCCCTGTGTGACCAAGGGGACCTGAGTTCGGATCCCACCTGAAAAGCCAGGCTGTGGCTGCTCAAGTGCATATCACCCCAGTGTGTGACGGGGAGAGACAGGGGTGGATTTCTGGGGCTTGCCGGCCAGTAGCATAGCTCTAGTCTCAGGTGGGAGACTCCGTCTCAAAAAAAAAAAATAAGGCAGAGGGGTTAGAGAGATGGCTCACTGGTTCTCACAGAGGACTGTGGTTCATTTGTCAGAAGCCACCCATGGCTCACAACCATCTGCAACTCCAGTCCCAGGGGATCTGACTCCCTTTCCTGGCCTCTGAAGGCACCAGGCATTCACATGGTACAGAGACATAGAAGCAGGGAAAACACATAAAATAAAAAGAAATCTTTAAAAAAAAAAAAGAAGGCAGAGAATAATAAAACAGGACACCCACATCTTCTGTGCTGTCTGCATATTCACTCAGGCTCATGCATCAAACACGCATGTGCTCCCACCCATACACACACGCATGCACACATACACATGTTGGGTATAAAGAAGTGGGGGGAGTAACTAGTTTTTGAGTCAGAGTCTCACTATGTAGCCCAGGCTAGCTTTAAATCCATGATCCTCCTGCTTTGGCCTCTTGATTGATGGGATTGGGTGCGTGCACAACACTACACCTGGATGTTGCTTTTGTGGTTGGGGGAGGGCAGGTGTTAGGGATAAACCAGGGTCTTGCTCACACTAGCTAGCATCTCTCTCTCTGTGGTCCTGGCTGTCCTGGAACTGGTAGGCCAGGCTGGCCTTGAACTCAGAGACATCTGCCTGTCTCTGCTTCCCGAGTGCTGGAATTAATGGCCTGTGCCACCATGTTTGGCCTGTTTTTTTTTTTATTTTTTTTGGGGGGGAGGGAGCTGTAATTGTTTTCTCCAGAATTTTTCTGGCTCCTCTGACTCAGCAGGATATTGAGGGATGGCAGGCAGTCTGTCTTGGGGAAGGGGAGCCCTTCCCTCAACCACTATTCAATTAATGATGCTTTGGAATCGGCACAGTGCCCCACCCTTGGAGTGGGAGACCTATGGTCCATGGGTTTGTATTTTCCAGGCTGCTCCAGTGCTCAGGGTAATATCACAGGTCCAAAGGAGGTGAGTGGTCAGGAGCAGGGCTCCTTGAGTGTGCAGTGCCGTTACACTTCATCCTGGAAGGATTACAAGAAGTACTGGTGCCGAGGAGCTTATTGGAATTCTTGTGAGATTGTCATTGAAACTGATAAATCAGAGCAGTTGGTGAAGAAGAACCGTATGTCCATCAAGGATGACCAGACAGACTGCATCGTCACAGTGACCATAGAGGAGCTGAGGATGAGCGATGCTGGCGTTTACTGGTGTGCCATTGAGAAAAGTGGCTATGATCACAAATTTAAAGTTGATGTGAGCATTGACCCAGGTGAGAGTGTGCACATCTCTTTAAGTGCCCTTTCTGGTCCCTCAGGTCTCGCCTAAAGGAATTAGCTGTCGCTCAAATGAGCTGTTGCATTGTGGGGCGGGTCAAGTCCTGAAGTCCCATACACCCTTGATTGACTGCTTGGGATTAGAGGAGACAAGGCTTCTCTTAGATGCTTCCTGACTCCCGGGGATTCTATGCACTTCCCCCTTCTCTTCTTTGCACAGCTCCATCTTGAGTATTGCTAGGCTAGGACAGGGCGTTCGTCCCCATCTCCAGCTTGTAGGCCAAAGATACTACTTCCAATGGTTCTCAGAGTCTCCAGTTCCACCAATGCTTTCTTGGAGTTCCATGGAAAGGGTGCCTTGCTCTCTGAGGGGCTTTCGGTGTTGCCTTTACATGATGCTGTTTTTACTCCCACTCAATATCCATCCTGAGGGAAACAGTACCAGCTTAGTTGGGGTGTTGTGATCTAATTTCCAAGGTCTAGAAACGCTTCAACACACAGTTGCATTTCTGATGTCTGCAGTGTCCAAAGGAGTCCATTTATTTCTTTGGCTTAGTGATGTTCTCTTTTAGAGTCCTTCTAAAATGCAGGAACTCATGGTGGTGGTGGTGGTAGGGTCAGCTCAGAGGTCTTGGTACATCGGCTTGGCGTAATTTCTCTCTTGGGTTCTGCTCTGCCACCCTCTAACAGGCAGCTCCAATAGGGCACATGTAAGATGCAAATGAAGGCAGTCAGCCCACTGTCACCAGGACTCCCTGAGGTTCAGTGTGGTACAAAGCTTGCATTATCTTGCTGAACCCTGACAGCACACTTGGAAGAAGGGTGTCCCCATTATCGAAACTTCTTAGCTTGTCCCAAGCAAAGTATCATTTTGAATATTATAATTTTCCTTTTGCTATTTATTTATTTTATGTATGTGGGTGTTTTGCCTGCGTGCATATATGTGCATCACATGTGTGTCAGGTGGCCATGGAGGTCAGAAGAGGCATCAGATATCCTAGAACTGGAATGACAGATGGTTGTGAGTCATCATGTGGGTGCTGAGAGCTGAGTGCTGAGAACTGACCCTGTGACCTCTGCTGAGGCATCTCTTCAGCCCCAATATTAGCTGCTTTTTCCCCAGTATGGCCATGACCTTAGAAGTTTCAAATCGAGGTTATGTTAGCCATCCTTCCGGTTCCCTGTCTGGTCCTGTCCTTGCCTGATAAAGTTGGAGGGAGGCATTGACTGAAGCACTCCCATAGCAGTTGGGGAACTCAGCTGCCTCTGTTCACCATCCTCCCTGGGCTTGTTTCCAGCCCCACCTCCCTCAGAAGCTCTGGGCTCTCTTAGAGACCAAGAAGATACTAGAGGCCCAGTTATAATTGCTTGCCACAGCCCTGCTCCAGGGTCCTCTGCTTGGGATGGCTCACAGTCCCTCACAGGCTCAGAGCGAGAGTGCTCCAGCGAGTGGCTGGCTGGAATGGTGTTCTAATCTGTCTTTTGTCAAGCACCCATTACAGTGTTGACCACGCTTCCCATCACCTCCACTACCAACATGTTCACAGAGACAGCCACTGTAATAGAGACCAGCATGTTCCCAACGCTGAGCAGCCACTACCCTGATGACAGGTAAGCCAGTTTGGATGCTGCTGTTCTCTGTGGTCCAGTTAGACCAAACTCTTCCAATAGTCTCTGAAGTCTCAGGCTTCATTTGCATAGTTAAGAATGCTGGGCCCTCCCAATTTGCCTTCAGTGCTCAGTGAGCCCTAATGCCGGGACAGAGGTAGGTTTGTTGGTTCATTTGTTCATCCATTCATCCTACTTTAATTGGAGCCAATTTCTTTCTGGTAGGAATGTGTTGAGTTCTAGAGACATGAGTATAGTGATCAGTGGAAGAGGGAGATTCATAAGAAGTCAGTAAGGACAATGTTTCTGGAGTGTGTGTGTGTGTGTGTGTGTGTGTGTGTGTGTGTGTGTGACAGGGCTGTAGGGCCACAGGGAAGGCTTTTGGTCCAACTTCTAGGTGCAATAGAGAACTTATGGAGGACTTTATCCCCTAGAGCTTTTTAAATGACTGTTAAGGGGCTGGAGAGAAGGCTCAGTGGCAACACTAGCTGCTTTTACAGAGGACCCAGGTTTGATTCCCAGCATCCACATGGTGGATCACAGCCATTTGTAACTCCAGTTTCAGGGGATCCAGTGCCCTCTTTTGGCCTCTGGGGACACTGTACACATGTGCACAGACACACACGTGCACACACACAAATAAAGAATAATCAGTTTACTGTTGAAGTAATAACTGTGATATTGGGGATATTGGTAGGTCCTCGATGTCACTAACCCATGTGGCAGCTTATGCAGGGATGTTTTTCCTTCCCTTTCCTCTCTCTTCCTTTCATTTTCTTTTTTTCCCCACCCCTGCCTGCTAACAAAGTCTCCTGCAGTCCAGGCTGACCTCAAACACACTATCTATCCAAGGATGACCTTGGATTTCTGGTCCTTCTGCCTCTGTCTCTTGCATGCTGGGATTACAGGTGTATGCTCCAACACTCAGTTTATGCCTGCCAGGGATTGAACTCAGGGCTTCATGCATGCTAGCAAGTACTCTACCAGCTGAACTGCACCCTTCGCCCTTGTCTGATGATATCTTTGACCCTGCCTATGATACCCCGTGAGGAGGAAGGGATAGATAGAAATGTACCCATTTTACAGAAGTAGAAACACAGTTTATACAGTTTCCTCAGTGAATCTTGACTCTGGGTCTTGGATAGAAGTTTTTTTTTTGACAACAAAGCCAAAACTTGGTTTATTTTTTAGTAACCTGCCCAGACACCTGCAATCAAAGAAATTTCTTGAATCTGAAAGGTCTCTTCTCATTTCTAGTCTTTGCCTCCATAACTTTATGTTTATCTATCTATCTATCTATCTATCTATCTATCTATCTATCTATCTATCTATTTATTTGGTTTTTCGAGACAGGGTTTCTCTGTGTAGCCCTGGCTGTCCTGGACTCACTTTGTAGACCAGGCTGGCCTCGAACTCGCAAAGATCCACCTGCCTCTGCCTCCCAAGTGCTGGGATTAAAGGCGTGCGCCACCACTGCCCGGCTTATCTATTTATTTTTAATTAATAAATTAATTTATTTATTTTATGTGTAGGATTGTTTTGCATGTTTGTCTGTGTGCCACTCTGTGTGTCCACAGAGGTCAGAAGAGGGAGTTGGATCCCTTGGAACTGGAGTTACAGATGGTCGTGAACCACCATGTGGGTGCTGGGAATCAAACCCAGGTCTTCTGCAAGAGCAGTAAGTGCTCTTAACCACTGAGCAATCTTGACTTTGCTTTTAGATCTTCCAAAGATCCTCCCGCCATGAGTCCTTTCCACAAAACTCTCATAGAAGATCCCCAGTCTTTCTACCACAAGGAACTCCTTCACTTCTTTCCCCATTTTGCCCTCTGTTTTGAGGCTTTACTTTTTGTTTTTCAGTGCTGAGGACTGAACTCAGGGTCTCAGCACAGCTAGGCAACTACTGCGGCACAGAGCTACACCTGTGGCCTTCCAAGTGGCTTTTAATAAGAAATAGCTGATTTTCATCTTTTCCTGTTGTCATTCTTGTCATTCTCTCTCTCTCTCTCTCTCTCTCTCTCTCTCTCTCTCTCTGTCTCTCTCTCGGCTAAACAACCTCCAGTGTTGTTCTTCAGGTTCTATCCATCTTTTCTTTCTTTTCAGAGTCTCTCATTGTCTGGAGCTCACAAGCCAGTCTAGACTAACTAACCAGGAAGCCCTGGAGATCCTCCTGTCTCCGCCTCCCCAGGACTAAGATTACCGAAGCATACCACCAAGTTTACAGCACCATGTCTGGCTTTTTAGTGTGGGTTCTAGGGGTTGAACTCAGGTCCTTGTACTTGTAAGTCAAGTACTTTATTGACTGGGCCATCTCCCCAGCCCAGTTTCTTCTTGTAAGGGCACTGGTTGCACTAGGTTAAAGCCCATCCCAATGACTTTACTTAGAGACCCTAGTTATCTTCAAATACAGCCACCTCTACAGGTACCAAAGGGAGAATCTGTTCCAAGCCCTTCTTCTAGATTCTATGTTTGGCAGCAATGCTTTTTATTTATATATTTTAAATGATACTATTTATTTTTATATTATGTGTATGAGTGCTTGCCTGCATGTATGTGTGTATACCACATCAGTGTCTGGTGTCCATGGAGCCCATGAGAGGGTTCTGATCCTCTGGAACTGGGCAGCTGTGAGCTACCATGTGCAGGTACTTGGGATAGAAACTAGGTTCTCTGCAAGAACAGCAAGTGCTCTTAACCATGAGCTCCTCTGCAGCCCTGGCTGGCGGTAATGTTGATGTTTCTTGACTTGTAGCTGTGCCTTTGGAATCCTATCCCTGTCGTGACTTTTCCCTATGTGTGTTCAAACTTCTCTTAGTAAGGAGTGCTGGCGCACACCTGTGATCCCAGCACCTGGGAAGCAGAGGCAGGAGAGTCAGGAGTTCAAGGTCATCCTCATCTACATACTGAGTCAGAGGTTAGCCTGGACTACCTGAGACTCTGTCTCAAAAAACCAAAACCAATCAACTAACAACCAGTGACAACAAAAACAACCACACATCAAAAAAAAAAAAAATGAGAAGACTCAAACAAAAACAAACACCCAAACCAAATTTCCCTCTGACAAGGATAATGAATGTTGGGTTGGGTCCCCCTAGCCCAGCTGGTTTTACATTAACTGTTCACGGCTGCAAAGAGCCTCCTTCCACATAGGTCACATTCATACTCTCTTGGTAAACACGACTTTTGACAGACACTATTCAGTCTGTAGAGAGGGTGTGCATAGAATCGGGGAAATGTGATTCAAGCCTCACTGTACTGTTCTTGCTGGGCTTCTAGATACAGTCTTTGAAGGTGCTCAGAGCAAGGATCTCCTGGATGGAAACCAGAGTTCTGTAGGCCATAAGGTGTTTGGCCTTTCCCTGACATCAAGTGGCTGGGATTGGACTCGGAGGAGGGAGGTCCGGGCCTGGGTACACATGTCTCCTGCCATTCCAGGAATGATAGTAATGGCGGCATCGGCAGTATTTTGAATCTCAGTGTGCTCCTTCCTGTCGTCTCTGCGGTTCTGCTGCTTCTCTTGCTGGTGGCCTCACTCTTTGCTTGGAGGATGGTGAGGAGACAGAAGAAAGGTAAGTGTGTCTGATCCTGAAGCTGGGGCCGGTTGGATGGTGGTGTGGGCTGATGGCTAGCACTGTCCTCTGAGAACCAGCCTGAGGGGGCTATTCATGCAGTCTTGGAGAGGCTGTGCCAAAGGCCACCAACAGCTGGCAGTCCAAGAGGCTGGAGGAAATCTGGAGCTTGGACTCCATTTGTAGGATTTGGAGTCAGCTGCCTGCTCTGCACATCCCTGCTCCTCTGCCCTGCCTCCTTCCGTTTCCTAGTTTGGGTCTTGGTGGCAGAGGTAACAATGGCTTTAGGAGAGCAGCCCATGCTGGGGATATGTGGTTGGTTGTGAAGGAGGTGCTGAGTTCACATGGGAGAAGGAAGACACACACACATACACACATGCACATGCACACGCAGACACACAGTATAGATGCATGTGTGCTGCACAGATGTGAGTGTGTGTCTCCAGGCACCAGGAGCTTCGCTGTGACCTAGCTTTTACTCCTCCTCTGCCCATCAGCCCCTTCCCAGGCTGACCTACTTGTTCTGGGTGCCCCTGCTTTTCAGAGAAGAGCCCCTTCTCTCAGAGATCACAAGGTCTGGCCTCAACCAAGCCCTTTCCTGTCTGACTTCACTTCCACATTTTCAAGTAGGTGTAGAAAGTTTCTCAGAATGTCCTGGACCTGAGGTTTTCCCACTCCCCACCCCCACCCCGACTCCTTCCCCACCCCCGGCCTAGGAGGCTTACAGTCTCAGAGGACAGATGAGGCTCCTTTGCTTGCTTGTTTGTTTCAAGGCAGGGTCTCACTATGTAGCTTGGGCTGTCCTGGAACTCACGATGTGGACCAGGCTGGCCTTGAACTCACAGAGATCTGCCTGCCTCTGCCTCCCAAGTACTGGGATTAAAGGCGTGCACCACTGTGCCTGGCTAGACTAGGCTCTTTAAAAAAAAAATTAAACTTAGTGAGAGTCTCTGTAACTCTGTTGGTACATCATTGGTCCTGGAGTGCTGAGGTCCGGGGTTCAAATATGCCCCTATCCCCTAAGCTCTGAAACACTAGAGAACTAACAGCACTCTAAGTCTGTAACATAGTCATCTAACTGTAAAAAACCTGCAAAAGTCTGAAAAGTCTGAATGCAAAGAAAAAGTCTAAAAAGTTTTAGAAAAAAAGAGAGTAATTTTAGCTGACTGAACATGGTGGTGCACACCATTAGTCCCAGCACTGGGAAGGCAGAGGCAGGCGGATCTCTGTGAGTTTGAGGCCAGCCTGGTCTACAAAGTGAACTCTAGAATAGCCAGGACTACAAGAGAATCCCTAACTTGAAAAAACAAAAAACAAAAACAAAAAACTCCTGTGTGTGTGTGCATGTGCATTTGTGCACACACATACACATGTCATAGCACATATGTGAAGATCAAAGGACAACTTGTGAGAGTTGGTTTTTCTCCTACCACGTGGGTTCTGAGAATCAAACTCAAGCCGTCAGGCATAATGGCAAGCATCTTTACCTACCTAGCCATCTTGCTGGCCCCTGACCCTGCTTCTTATCCATCCCCTCTCCTCCCAAATGCATCGAACGACACCAAGTTCAAGGATTGCCTCTATTCCTAGGTGTCAGGTCATTTGATACCAAAAACCGAGTGTAATCCTTTGTTTCTACTTTTGTCTCCAGAGCAGGGAATGGGATGTAGACATGGAGGAGGGTCAAGGGTAGAAAAAGAATTATAAAATCCCCCAATCCCTCTTTTCCCTACTCCCTGCAAAGAAGCTTTGTCCACACCATGCTGGCCCAACTCAGGCATCCTACCTGGGAGTAGAACCTTCACCTGTCAGGCAAGGCCAAGCCTCTGGAGGGGACAGGCACTTCTACCCTGTGACTCGGAGCCTGGCTGAAGAGGTGGTGGGAGAGGTGGTGGGAGGAAGGACTAGATGGTCCAGTTGCTAGCAAGGAGAAGCATGAGTTGACCTTGAAGGATGGGTCAGGTGAAGGAATAATGGGAATTCAAGCAAAGTTACAAATGAAATTCAGGATCTCACAGGGAGAATCTTAACTCTAGGAGACCTGACAGCTAAGTCGGGAACACTTGGGTTACGGTCTCATCGGGAACACTTGGGTTAACAGTCTCTTTTTCTTGTGGAGAAACGAAAACTCTCATCTCAGGGATGCCCAGTGTCGTAGAGTGCACTTCCCAAGGGCTCAACATTTGAAGCCATATCTCCCATCTCTGAGCTGGAGCCTTATGTGTGCCTCACCTCCTCTTCCTTGCATGTAGGGACCTCACAAATCTCAAGGATTGGCTTTCTAATTTTGGATTTTTTCTTCTTTCTTTTTTTTCTTTTAGCTCCTGGACCACCTATGGAGCAGGTAAAAGTGTCCCAGAGGCCAGACAAGAGAGACAAGCAGGCTTCTTCCCCCTTCTCTCATTTTCTACCTCCTGAGAGTCTCTATGTACAAATGCATCAGATAAGCCACAAACCAAAGTATCCACAGATTATTGGCCCCTGCAGGGCTGGGAATGGGGAATGAGGGGCCTAGAGACAGCCAGAGGGAAGGAGGATGAGGGGTCTAGAAACAGCCAGAGGGA
>CAJQZJ010004796.1:4058652-4070863 GCA_907164525.1 Lophiomys imhausi | reverse complement strand
AGAGGGGAGGAGGATGAGGGGTCTAGAAACAGCCAGAGGGGAGGAGGCCTGAGTAATATAATGGGGTTGGGGATGGGGAGTCCAAGGAGCAGGAAACGGGTTACAGGAAAGCAGAGAAAGTAGAACCTGTTTCCACAGTCTGATTCAGTGACTCACACCCTGTGTCCCCCAAACCCCAGGTACAGTCTCTGGAGGGTGACCTCTGTTATGCAAACCTGTCCCTGAAGCAGCCCAGATCCTCCCGTGGCTCTCTCATGTCTGCCAAGGCCCACCAAGAGGAAGCAGAATATGTCACCATGGTATGTCTTTCATGGGGCTGTGGAGATGTGAGCCTGTCATTGCTCCACCACCTTGGGAGAGTGAACTCTGTGCCCATGTGGACACAGTTGATGGGGAGGAGGGTTTGAACAGAGCGAGTGGGTTCCAGAAGTGTCGCCACACCTCATCTCAACCCTGAGGACGTGGTCCTAACACTGGGCAGGGAAGAGCCAGGCTGCCCATGTAGCTCAGGAGCCCACAGGAAGTCGTTCTTTTGGGGCAGAGGTGGGGACTGCGTTGTGTTGTGGCTGAAGGTTTATTTGGGGCTCCTGACAGAATGGAGAGAAGCTGGAGCCTTGACCTGCCTCCTCTGAGGACTTCCTTGTCTCATCGGGTGGTCACTGCTCCCCTCCAGCCTCCCTGACCTTGTGACCCTCTGTATCCCAGGCTCCCTTTCCCAGAGAGGAGATTTCATATGCAGCTTTGTCCTTGGCGGCCTTGGGTCAGGAGCCCATTTACAGCAACAGTGGCTCCCTCGCCACACACATTCCCAGGACAGACCTTGAGGAGACCACAGAATACAGCAGCATCAGGAGGCCCTAGCCTGTGACCATGCCTCCATCTTGGTCCCTGAAGAAGGCCTGGGAGCATGTTTCCACACATCTGCCTCTGTTCCGGCTTCCTTACCAGCCTAGTGGATGACTGGAGTTCTGTCTATCCAATCCTCATGGCCTTCAACTCTAGCTCGAGCTTGGAGTCCAGCCTCTGGGGGCTCCAGGGAATAAAGGTCCTTCCACACCCTCTCTTATAGCCGACTTACCTTGGAAGGCACCAGAGAGAGACTGCTTTAGGGATGCTGTATAAATAGTAACAATGTTAATAATAATACTATCAATCAACTTTTATTTATTGTTTATCATATGCCCCACCCAAGACATTTTCAGCTAATGCCCATAATCTGTGAATTGTCTTATGCAACGAAACACAGGTGCATATGTTTAAATTGGGCTGAGTCTGTATTATCCAAGTAGGCCCCAGATAAAATCACAAGGGTCCTGCTAAGGAGGAATAGAACAAGCCAAAGAGAGAAAGGGAGATGGTGCAAGATGACAACAGAAGCAGAGGGTGCAGTGATGTGGCAGGAGCCAGGATACTACAACATCCAGAAGCCCAAGAAGGCAAGAATCACACTATCCCTTGGGTACAGCACCCTAGAGGAATTAGGGCTGCCAGTGCCAAGGATTGAGCTGAGTTGAACTGACTGCATACTTTTGGCTTCCAGAACTATAGAAGAATAAAGTTACATTGTTTTTATTTATTTGTCTTTGTTTTTTTTTTTTTTTTTTGATAGGGTCTCTTTGCACAGCCCTGACTGTCCTGGAACTTGCTTTGTAGACCAGGCTGGCCCCCAACTCACAGAGATCTGCCTGCCTCTGCCCCACAAGTGCTGGGGTTAAAGGCGTGTGCCACCACCGCCCAGGTGTATTGCATTGTTTTAAATTAAGTCACTGGATGTCTGTTACAAGAGCTACAGGAAGCCACATTGGCATGTGCCTTCTCTAAATGCTTCATGCACAGTTTTGAACTATCACAAGGGTACTTCTGTCAGTATCCCATTCTACAGATGAGGAACCCAAGGTATAGAGAGGCTGACCTGTACTCCCACTGTAAACCAGGCTGGCCTTAAACTCACAGAGATCCACTTGCCTCTGTCTCCCGAGTGCTGGAATTAAAGGCATGTGCCACCCCACGCCCAGATCATTCTGGTAACTAATTGCCTGAGACGGGTTTTGGAAAAGGCATCTGTAAGAAAGGCATATTGCTGGTTGGGATGCTCTGATTCCAAATTCCAGCCATCTGACTAGATGACTTTTTTTAAAGAATTAAGTCCCTGAAGGTAGAGTTGACACACGTACTGGCTAAGCCACTTCCATAGCTGACAGAACAAATTCCTGACTGTGATTCTAATGAAAGCATATGGATCCTTTGCAGGTTGGGTTGTGACAGCTGGAGTCAGGGTCTGTGCCCATTTGGTTCAATCAAACTGAGGCTAGGGTTTGGAGGGTGCTGGAGAGGCAGGAGAGTGGGGGAAGGGAACCAAGCAAGTGTGGACAGGAGGCAGGAAGGGAAACTCTTATAAAGTATCACAGATTTGTCTCTGGGCATTGTCTCTGCCATATCCTGCTGCTCAAGGGTTTTGCAGGAATATTTGAGTGGCGGCCAACACCTTTATTGCGAGACAGCAATAATTTGAGTGTGTGCTGCTGGGGTCTGAGTGAGAGTGACATTTGCCACCTCACTGTGTGGGTTCCAGGAAAACACATTGTGTTAGAGTTGGCTCCAGGGTGCTGTCGTGCTCACTTCTGGCCAAGTGCCTGCTTACTTATGGCCTCATCCCAAGTTGCTGGGGTTTCCCTTCTTTGGCTTTTGAATTATTAATATTTAAAGATTCCACTTGATGTAAATTGGGACTGGAAAGATGGCTCAGTCGTAATTAACACTTGCTGCTCTTGCAGAGGACCTGTGTTCAGTTCCCAGCACCCACAGAGAGGCTCACAATATCCTGTAACCCCAGTTCCAATGGATTCAATGCTCTCTTCTGATCTGCGTAGGCTTCCGCAAAAGTCAGGTGCACACAGATAAAATAAATAAGTATTTTAAAAATTAGGAAGGGTTGGGTTTCCTTCAGGGATTTGTGTGCTTCATGTTGACCTCAGAAGACAGATCTTTTCTTTTGAGTCATCTGAGGGGGTTAAAAAGGTGTGTGGTTCAGATAAATGTTGGGTTGAAGCCAAGCACACCCTTAATCAAAGCACTAGGGAGGCTGAGGCAAGTGTGTCTCTGTGAGTTCGAGGCCAGCCTGATCTACATAGTGAGTTCCAGGCCAGCCAGGGCTACATAGAGAGACCCTGTCTTGAACAAACAAACAAACAGATAAATGTTGGGTTGAAGCAAGGCTGAAATCCACTTTGGCTGGGCACATTGTTTTTAATTTTTGGTACTGGGGCTTGAACATGGGGCCTTGAGTATGGTAGGCAAGCACTCAGCCACTAGGTTTTATCTCCAGTCCTTAGTCTGACACCTTGAAAAATAGAGTTTATTTTGACACACGAGGCTTAGGAAGACAAGATAGCGCGAACCCATTGATTTCATGTAAGGTTTTTGAATAGGAAGGGCAGATGGACCAGTTAGCCTTTTGTTTTCCCAGTGTGTCCATTTTTGCTCAGTGAAATTGTAATGTGGTTTTGGTCAATGCTGAAAGTAAACCTGGGGGGTCGCAAAACAGATACATGTTTTTCAAATGTTTTACTCTGACTCAAAAGATCTAACTTGTAGCAACGTGCTGATAAAATTTTAAAGATTTACTTTTATTTATTTATGTGTATGCATATGTGTGTCTCTGTGTGTGCACATGCGTACAGATGCCTGCAGAGACATCTGCAGGGTGTAGGATGGACTGGCGCAGGAGTTACAGGAGGTTGTGAGCTGCAATGTGGGTGCTGGGAACAGATCAGTGCCCCTAACTGCTGAGTCATCATTCCAGACTCTTTCCTGATAGTTTTAATGCAGAGTTCTTTTCATTCTGCTGGGAGGCAGGCCCCTGTGTGAATTGTGTATGTGTACACATTGGGTTGTCTCGTGTTCTAGTTTCTTTAACATGAGGCAAAATTCTTGCTACCTATGAAGTAAATATGACCAAACATCTTTTTCACCCTGATGCTTACCCTCCTGTTAGTGTGCAGTCAGTCCCTCACCCCTCTGTGCTAGTTTGTCACAGTGACCAATGCCTGAGCGGAGCAGCTTGAGGGAGGGAGGATTTGCTTTATTTAGCTCATGACTTCGAAACTGGTGAAGGAGAACAGATGACATCATAGTGGCCAGGAAGCAGAGGAAACAGACAAACAGGAGTGACCTACTTGTCCCCACATCTCCTTTTTGCCACCTCCCAACAATGCCATTATATTCCTACTCCATCAAAGGGTGGATCTATTAATGAGTCCAGAGCCCTCAGGATCCAGCCACTTCTCTAAAGCCTGCTAGCTTGAAAACAAGTCCCCAGTTCATAAACCTGTGGGGTACATTTCATATTGAAGCCCTAATGAATTCTTAATTTGACAGCATTGTATTTACTTACGTAACATACATATGTATGAGTACCTGTATGCATGTATGTGAACCACATGAACGTCTGGTGCTCAAGGAGGACAGAAAAGAACATCACATCCTTTAGAACTAGTGTTTCAGGTGTTGGGAGCGTCTGTGTGGGTGCTGGGAACTGAACTTAGATCCTCTGGAAGAGCAGCCAGAGCTGTTAACTCCAAGCCAGCTCCAGAGCACTTGATGGCATTTAGAAAACAAATCACAGGCTTTATGTAGATTCTTTTCAAATCATTTGATTTCACTTTTGTACAAATAATAGTCCTGTTCTGTTCATATTATTATTCCATTGGTTAATATTGTTTCAGATATTAATTAATTTAGTGTGTTTGTGTAAATCAGGAGACAATGTGGTTGAGGCTTGGATTTCTTTGGAAACACAGTTGTGTTGAATTAATATGAAAGGGTTGTGGGAGTGCTTGATCTACCACTGGAAAAAAAGACTCATTAAAGGGGCATGCAAAATCTACCAAGGAATAAAAGACTTATTAAAGGGGCATGTAAATTAGCTCAATGACTAGCACCTGTGGGGAGCACCTGGCAGTGAGTAGTGGCGTGATCTTGATCAGCAGGTGCACCTCGTGAAGAGGGCATAAGGTTGGTCAATGAGAAAACATCCTGGTGCATAATTAGAGAGCGTATAAAAAGGAAGGCCTGGAACTTCGAGAGGGCTTTCTTTCTTTTTTTTTTTTTTTTTTGGTTTTTCGAGACAGGGTTTCTCTGTGTAGCCCTGGCTGTCCTGGACTCAATTTGTAGACCAGGCTGGCCTCGAACTCGCAAAGATCCGCCTGCCTCTGCCTCCCAAGTGCTGGGATTAAAGGCGTGCGCCACCACTGCCCGGCTGAGAGGGCTTTCTTAACTGGCGTTGCTTCCTATTGCTGCTCATCCTTGTTTTACTTTGAAAGATGCAAGACAAAGGTTGCAGCTGCCTATCCAGACTTGCAGCCCATGTTGGGCAGAGCCCAGGTGAAGGCTTGTTTAGACTCATGAAAACCGTGGTACCGAGGCCGTGTGGAGTGCCAGGAGAGTCTTAGACCCCAAGCGGGGGTTGGAGGGCAGCAAATGCCCAGAGAAATAAGGTTCAACAAACTCAAATGGACAGAAGAGACAGCGGCCTTAAGTGAGTGTGTGGCGACAGCCAGCTTCTAGGCTGTGCAAGTGCAGTACCTGCCCTGAGGCGGCAGGCTCAGGCGGGCAGAAGAGGCCGCGGTGCAGGACCTGTCCAGAGGAGGTTTGGAAAAACCTCACAGTCTGAAGGGACTGCAACCCCAAAATGGGGTGGGGGATGCGGGGGCTGCCCGCACTGGGGCTGTCAGTGGAGTGCAGCACCTGCCCTGTGTAGGTTTGGCAGTCTCTGATGGATGGGGGAGGCCGACCCTAAGCGGGGTTGGGGGGTGGCGGTGGGGGGGGGGGGGGGGGGGGCGGGGGGGGGGGTTGGGGGTTGTGAGTCGTTGGCCATTTCGATGCCAGAGCCACCACAGCAGCTACTGCTGACTGTTGTGGCCCCTGTGTTTGCTGATTTGGATGGGCTGCTGATTAATTGCCCCAAAGACCTGCGCTGAGAAGTATCCTTCTAATGTGCCTCGGGTTGGTGGGTTGGAAGGTGTTTAGAATTACTAATAGTTTTAAGGTATGCCAACAGGACCATCTGTGGGAGCCTGGTCTCTCCTTCTACTGTGTGGGCTCCAGGGATCATTTGAAATCAAGTCCTCAGGCTTGCTGGCAAATGTCTTTACCTACTGAGCCTCCAGGTCTTTTTTGTTTATACTTTTCATTTATTTATGTATGGAGGAATTCATTCAATAACATCATCATTAGCGTGTTATGGGTGTAGAGAAATGTGGGCCCTCAACAGAAGACCAATCAAGTGGCTAACTCTGGCTAACCAAGCGCCTCTGTGGGGATGGCAGAAACAAAGGCCCTTGCAGAGAAGAATGTCCCCACAGCAATCATGTAGCACATGCCACATGGGATTCAATCTTTCACCAAGAGACTGAGGCTATTTGTCGCTCTAATAAGTTGGTTAAGTGGGGGGGTTAGTTAAGAAAATTGTTATTAAACTTTTTTTTAATAAAAGAAAGAACCCCAAGTTCACAATAAAGAGATTTCCTAAGGAGGCTGTGGATGCTGCTTAGTTAGAGAGGTGCTTGCAGGAGGACCTGAGCTTGGTTCACAGAAGCCACTTCCAAAGCCGAGCACTTACCATCCTCCTGGTGGCGAGGCAGAGGCAGGCAAGCCAGGCAGAGACCCCAGAGGCTCACTGACCGGCCAGCCCCAGCCTGCTTGGCAAGTTCCAGGCTAGTGGGAGATGTCTCAAGAAAATGGTAGATGGGCTGGGGGGATGGCCCATAGTCAAAGATCTTGCCAAGTACAACACGTAATCACAAGGGCTGGACTTTGGATCCCCAGAAACTCACCTTAATACTAGGTGGGAGCAAGCTGGCTAAGAGATAAACCATACTGGTGAGCTGTGGGTTGGACTGAGAGACCCTGCCTTAGTGAACAAGATGAAGAAGGATTGAGAATGATTCCTGATGTCAAACTCGGGGCTCCACCTGCACACTCACCCGCATCCACACACGTGCGCCTACACACACAGGCAAAAGCATGCACACCACACACATCAAGAATGGGGAAACAAGGCTGGGCGGTGGTGACACACGCCTTTAATCCCAGCACTTGGGAGGCAGAGGCAGGCGGATCTCTGTGAGTTCGAGGCCAACCTGGTCTACAAAGCGAGTCCAGGACAGCCAGAGATACACAGAGAAACCCTGTCTCCAAAAACCAAAAAAAAAAAAAAAAAAAAAAAGAATGGGGAAACAAGGTGGATGGTGCCCGAGGGATGGTGTCCAAGGTTATCCTCGGATCCACACACAGCTTCCCAAGAAGCAACAATAGTACTTTTATGCTAGCATGTATTTTTGCTGTGTTTGCATACTCTCCCACACATTAGCTGCTACTCTGTGAAGGGTTGGTCCTTACACATGGATGAAGGATTGGCAGCCATTGATCACCATTTCCCAGAGGTGACTTCTCTGTGTCCCAGAAAAGTGTGTGGACTAGCTTCCCCCTGAGAGCCTCAAACAGCAGACAATCCATCCGTTTTGTCTGAACGCTGACTAAGGATGTCACTCGTGTGCACCCTGTGATCCATCAGTTGTGAAAAGGGCCCTTCAATCAGTCAGCCTCCTCTTGGCTCAGCGAACATCCCTTCCTCAACACACAAGTTTCCCTGGGACCTCATCCTCACATGTCCCTCTCCAGTCCTGAGGATGTGCAGTTCTTGCTTCACGGAAGGGTGACTTGCTTATTTCTCTTGCTATGCTATGCCTAAGGAGGGGAAACAAGGCTCCGGGTGGTCAGACATGCGGAAGAGACAAGGGGATCCTATGCGGCAGATACTGCAGATGGGGCAAAGGCATCTTCAGTATGACAGAGCCTAGAATCAAAAAATCAGGCCTGTGGAGGATTTGGAGTCTCCTTTGCCCCTCCCTCATCACCCGCCTTTGTTCTGTGTCCCCAAGCCAGCCATCTCTAATTCCTCATTGGTAGCTCTCTCTTTCTCTTTCTCTTTCTGTGTGTGCTGTGTTTGTGTAGGTTCTCATGTGTGTGGATGTATGTGGAGGCCAGAGGTTACCTCCGCTTCCGTTTCTCAGGCATTTTCCACATTGCTTTTTGTTTTCTTTCAGAAAAGTCTTTCACTGGTCTAGTACTTGCCAATTAGGCAAGGAGGCCATCTGGCTAGTGAGCCCCAGGGATCTGCTTGGCTCTGCTTTTCTTGGTGCTGGGATTATAATCATGTGCCACCACACCAGGGATGTAACTCAGGCTTTATGTGAATTACACAGTAAGACACCGTGTGCCTGCATCCTGCTGGGGAAGGGGACATTTTTGGCACCAATGGTGACACACAATTGATTATTCACATGTTTATCTTCCATGCAAGAATGCGCTTGTGCAAGGTGACCTAAGGGTCCCTGCACTGGCCATCTTTGCCTCATGTAAACTGGCAAAGTCACTGGAGGTCTCTGCATCAGGTGGCCTGTGTGACGATCTGGAAGATCTCAGTAGTACTTCTTATTTTCATAGTATTTGTTGTCGATGAGCTGGTGGCTAGTTGTGCTTAAGCAGTACTTAAGGAACTGGTTCTTGGCTAGCCACTTGGCAAGCAGCCACATCTTCTTTCATTGCTGGTCTTCCCACAAAGAATGCTGCGCTCTCCTTAAGAAGTTGAAGATCTGCCCCACTGTGTGTGTGTGTTCACATGCTAGGATTACAGTTGCACGCCACCATGCTTGACTTTTTGTGTAGGTTCCAGGGATCTGAACTCAGGTCCTCATTTTTGCATGGCAAGCACTGTATCAGCTGAGCTATCTCTCCAATCCTCTATGCTGAGGGGTTTCTGAGAAAATGAAGCAGTAAGTCTCAGCTCTGGCATGAGCCAGTACCCACAGCCTGTCTGCCTGCTGGTTGGTTATTGGCAGGAGCTGCAAAGTTCATATGGCTTACTCATTCTGAGAGTCCATATAGCCTTCCCTTAAACCACAAAAGCAGAAGAAGGAATCTCCCAGAGCCCTGTTGTCCTTTCATAGAAATGTCCCACTGTTGGATGGTGGCAAGTGAAAGGAAAGTCGGTGTGAAGGTAGAGAATTATTTAATCATTAGGACAGTAGGAATGTGAGTCGATGAGAGGGGAGGAAAGGTGAAGGAGACAGCACCAAGCCACAGAGTTGGTGTCTGTGAACTCTGGCGTCTGACTCGGTTTTCTGTAATGGTGTGCTTAAGGAGATCCCCTTTATTCTTGGGCAGTGCATTCCAAGACACCCCATAGATTCATACAGTGGTGGACAGTACGAAACACCACATACATACATCCATGTTTTTTCCTATATATACACATATGTACATATATGTATACATACAAATAACATTTAATGTATAAATTAGACACAGTAAGAGGCTAACAATCACAAACAGAACAATTATAACAATATACTATAATTAATTTTGTGAATGAAGGTCCTCTCTCAAAATATTCCTCATTGTATAATAGTAACTTTGTTTTTAGAGCCCCCCATCTTCTTTAAAAAATATTTTATGTCGGATGTGGTGGTGCACGCCTTTGATCCCAGCACTCAGGAGGCAGAGGATCTCAGTGAGTTTGAGGCCAGCCGGGTCTACAAAAGCCAGTCAAAGACATCCAGGGGTATTACACAGAGAAACCCTATCTCAAAAAACCAAAAAATTATTTGTAATTATGTGTATTTGTGTGGGTCTGTGGGTGGGTATGTGTATTTGAGAAGGCCAAAAAAAAAACCTCAAAAAACGGGTGTTAAAAAAAAACAAAAACAAAAAAACCCAAAAAACGGTGTTACACCCTCACCCTCTGGAGCTGGAATTACAAGCAGTAGTCATTCGTCTGACCTGGGTGCTGAGAGCCAAACTTAGGGTTTTCTGGAAGGTCCAGATGTGCTCTTAACAGTTGAGTCATATCTCCAACCCCATATATTTAATTTTTGAGGACGTGGTCTCATTACGTAGCCCTGGCTGACCTGGGACTCTCTATGCAGAGACTGGCTTGGCCTCAAACTTGCAGCGCTGACTCTCCTGCCTCTGCCTCCTGGGGTTACAGGTGTGCACTGCCACGCCCGGCCCTAAATTACTTAGTTTGAGTCAACAGTGCAACGGGCAACTCATTTCTTTGTTTTCATTTTCCAAATGGCATAAGCAGCATTAACGCTTTAGCTGCTTCTATTTTAACGGCTTCCTGTAATAGCGAGTAATAAAAGCCTGTTGCTAGTCCGTCGCCATGCTCGAATCAGACAGAGAGGCCTCGGACGTCTTTCTCTGTTCTGGCATAGCCACTTACCCCATTTCATCTGTGTGAAACCAGGCCCACCTGTCCCCTTTTGGTTATCTGCTTTCAACATCACACTTCCTGTTGCCTGTGAACCTATTCTGCAGCTAGCCCGTCCGTGTCAGTAAACACCACTATTGGCACAACCATACCTAGGGGAGGAGAGCTGTCCACTATTGTGCCATTTGACCCCAAGAAGAGAATGACCACTCCCCGGTTATTCAAAGCACATCTTGAGTAGTGTGAGGCCAACAGAGAGAAGAAATACACCCCCAGGGGCAGCCCAGACTCACTGCACAGAGGCAAATGCAGATCTGTCAAGTTTTTTTTTTTTTTTTTAAATGTGTCTGCGGCATTTGAAGTGTCAAGTAGGAACAATCTATGGGTTCCTGGCATAAAAGTTACCGAGGGTTTCAAGATGGCCACTGCTGAGCATTAAGATGAGCCCAGGCCCCGTGTGCTCGTACAGATTACATACCCACCAAGCTAGTATTGCTCAACACTCCGCCCTTACTTCCCACACTTCATGTGGCAATAGGCTCCTCAGGCCCTAAGCTCTCTTTGGTCCCAAAGAGAGAGATGGTCCCTTCATTGCTGTCTGTGCAGCTATACTTTGAGTCCTAATCCTCAAACCAACCTCTTGTTTGACAGCTGGATCATCTGTTTCCATCAGGGAAACTTCTATTCCAATCAGAGGATGAGGTCTACCTCCACAGCCCCATTAAGCAGTTCCATTTATAGGGTCAGACCAGCACATTCCTAAGGCCGGTCATTAATGACCCAAGCCCTGTTATTCAGTCATAACTGTTACCACATGTAAGACACAAGCAGTCCAGGCCAGGCTGAAGGGTAGGGTTCATTTCTTTTTCAGCTTCTGCTCATTTCAGATTTAAAAACATTGAGACTCAGCCTCACCCAGGATCACCAGAGGGGCATCTGCTGCTTTGAAATGTGTCACTCTCAGCTGCTGGCACCTCTTAAAATACTCCCTTTCCTATTCCCTCTTTTTCTCCCTCTCTTTGAGACAGGGTCTCACTATGAAACTGACTGGCCTGGAACTCACTATGTAGGCCAGTCTAGTATGGAACTCACAGAGATCTGCCTGCCTCTGCCTACAAAGTACTGGCATTAAAGGCATGTGCCACCACAATCAGGAGACCCTCTCCCATTCTTGATCTTTAGGGCTGGGGTGAAACATGAGGGAAGGCAGGTAGCCATGCTATCTATTGGCCACAGTGATTAATTCAGTGATGGGCATGTGACTACTTCAGACTCCACAATGATTGGTTCAGGGATGAGCATGTGATCATTTCAGTCTCCCATGAGCCTCAGGTCTCAGTGGACTCTAGTTGCTGTGAAGTTACGATTTGGAATCATTTGATGATCCTACTACTTTCTGAGGAACTTCCCACCTGTGAATCAAGGCAAGCCTATAGCAAAGCATGAGGAGAAGGGGGAAAGAAGGGAAGGGGAGGAGAGGGAGGGTGAGGGAGGGGAAGAGAGGGGGAGGGGGAGGGGGAGGGGGAGAGAGAGAGCACGAGCCAAGCTAGCACTTCTCTCATGGATTATTTTCCTTGTTTAAACCAGTCTGAGCTGGGTTCCTCACTGGTGAGCAGAAGGGTCCTGACCACAGGACTTCCTCCTTTATAGCATGTAATAAAGCCTGTGCTGTTCACACTCGTGCTGTGAGATGATTGGGGTGGACATGCTCTGAAAATGGTTGTAGGGCTATTTGAGTGGCATGGTTAAGGCAGGACAAAAGCCTGGAAGTAGTGTCATCTTAAATGTAGTTCTCTTTTTTTGCCAGTGAGCTGCCTCATGCTGTAGAAAGCAGGGGAGGATGTGATGGAAGACGGTACTCAGGTGGATCGACTGGGGGTGGCTGAGCCAGGGGGTGGTCAGAGGAGGTGATCAGGATGACTCATAAGGCAGGACACA
>CAJQZJ010004796.1:4046370-4058642 GCA_907164525.1 Lophiomys imhausi | reverse complement strand
AGGACACACATAAGGCAGGACCACACACATGACTCGGGACACAAATAAGGCAGTAACACACACATGACTCAGGACACACATAAGGCAGGAACACACACTTGACTCAGGACACACATAAGGCAGGCAGTACTGGAGAACCATGGGGGATAAGGTGGGCTTCTCAGGGATTCCAACCTGTGGTTTCTTTAGAGTTTGTGGTGTAGATCATGCTATTTGAAAGAGACCTGACTCATGGCCTGGAGGATGGGATTCTAGAGTTGTTCAGAAGTGTCTCTTCAATGGGCTGAGGTATCATCATGAAGAGCCAGGGCCCTGGCATCTTTCAATTTGTCTGGAACGTTTCAACTCAGACATCTGGGGGTGTAGGGTGAGGTGTCTGCTTCATTTCAGCATGCTGGACTCTGTCAAGCTCGGGGCCACAGATGTTTGCTCCAGGAATATCTTGGATGCTTACTGAGAACTCCCCCTCCCCTTTTTTAGATATAAGCTTGATGGGACCCTTAATCTGGGGGACCCAAAGCCATTCTGACCTTCAGGGGTAAGACCTTATCCTGGATCTGTGGGGGGTATTTATTTATTTGTGTGTGTGTGTGTGTGTGTGTGTGTGTGTGCACGCGCACATATGTGTGCACACATGGGTGCACATCAGAGTGCACTTGTGGCTGTCAGAGGACAGCTTTCAGGAGTTAGTTCTCTCCCAGACCATGTAGGTCCTGGGATTGAACTTAGGTCATCACACTCAGTGACAAGCCCCTTCACCCACTGAACCATCTGGCTGTCCCAGACCTTTGGTTTTACAGACTCTGAAATTAGTCATTCAGTCAGGCCCTAAAGCTAGGTTTCAGAGAGGACCACTCATTTGACTTCCCCCAAACTAACGTAAACTGTATGAGACTCAAGGCTTCACCTTTAAGGAGTCTTCACAGGAACCAGGGTCCATGCATCACCCGAAGCCATGTGGCCGGAGTCACCTCTCTGAACCATTTTCTGACCCGCAAACCTGCTGGACTCGGCTTCCTGGGGAGTGGAAGGGGGTTCTTGACCCTGCAAATTTGTTCGTTGAATCGATTTTCAAAATCCCCAGCCAGAAACGGCAAACACTCAGGAGGGCATCTGGAGTGAGGCTCATGGTGGGTGTGAGGAAGGGGCCTCTCCATCACTTTTTTCTCTTTCATGGTTCCCAAGCCTTGGATCCCCAAGGCTTTGACATTGGCACTGGCTGAAGTAGAGACAGGAAAGTGAGATGACAAGTCTGGGTTTGACTGATGGGGGTTTCTGAAAGGAAGCATTCCTTCCTCCCACTATCCCATCTGGCAACCAGGTCACATCCAGGACATTCTCTGGCTCTAAGGCAAGTGGTTCCCAAGAGGATGATGGGAAATGTAGATGTGGAAAGACTGGCCTTATTGTCTGATTAAATTCACCCACAGACACAGCTGATGGAGGCAGAGGTCAGGTGGGGAGGAGGCCAGAAGGGGTCACAGGGGCTGTAGATTGAGGCCAGCCACATATAAGGGAGACAGTGGCTGCACCTTATCAGTCTGACAGCGTTATACTCTGATTCCTACAAGCTTCCTTTCCCTTAGCAAAAGATCTCTTGATTATAATATGGCTTAGCATTTAGGGCAATTCAAGAATCATGACAGTCTGGGTAACACAAATCTGCCCAGGAAGACAGAGAAAAGCATGGAGTTGGCTCAGCAAGCACTGAAACCAGAGTTCCAATCCCCAGGACTCATGTGGATCTGGGCTCAGTCGTATATATCTGTAATCTGAGTGCTCCTACAGTGGGAATGGAGATGGAGGGGTGGACGGCGGTGGACAGCAAGAGATGCTGTCTCAAATGAGGTGGAATGTGAGGACCAACATCAGAAATTGTCCTCTGCCCTCCACCCATGCACCCTGGCATACCCAGAGTCACACACAGGAACATGAATACACATCACACACACACATGCACACACACGCACACACTCACACAAAGGGGGAAAGAGACAATCAATAGCTGACCCTACAGATCTGAAAACTACGCATCGCACTACTGTCAGTACCCAAAAGCCATGACAAATGGGTGACCTTCTTGAGAAAGCCCCGTCCCCTTCCAACTCTATCCCTCTGTATCCCGACTCTTGCTTGTATTTAAACTTACACATTTTAGTATCTTTAAAATGAGATCAAGTAGGGTTACTGTAGATTTCATGAGCTCACAGAAATAAATGTTTGGAGCAGTCCCTACTCTGTAGAAGGGTCTGCCATGTAAGTGTCTGCCATAATTACTAGAGTGTCCACAATACCAGCTGTGACCTTCAGCATATCTCTCTGTTTTTTCCCCATCTGGTCTCCATTTTACCAGCTATAAAACAGAATTAATAATGACAGCTACCCAAAGGGCATGTGGTAAGAAAGTGTCATAGTGTATATTTAAAAAACTGAACTGTAAATTGCTTCACAGATGAACTGTGTTTTAAAAATCATTTTTATTAATAATTATGAGTTCTGCTAGCTCCCTCTAGACTATTGTGAAGAGATGATTTGAACACTTTTCAGTTCAAAAATGAGCAAACTAGTAAAGGGGAACCATGAAAGTCTGCGCCTGTGCCTCAAGAGGGGAGGAATTCAGCGGCCTTGCTTCCCTGATAGCCCAGCTTCATTTCCTTGCAGAGGTTTGGTGATTTCTTGGTGTGAGTGTGGGGATCTCTGGGAGAGACAGAGCCCACTATTCCCAGTTCTCCCCTGGGGTACTTTTCTGACCCAATAGATCTGCTTGTTAAAAAACAAATTTTAGGGTGTAGCATGGGAACAAAATTTAAACAGAGGAACAACGAAGAAGAAGTGAAAGACTTGCTTTTAAAAGGCCCGCAACAGGTGGATGTGTGGCAGGCACACACTTGTCATGCCAGCTCTTGAGAAACTGAAGTAGGGGGATAGTGAAGTCTACCTAGGGCTACCTAGAGAGACCCTGTCTCTGAAACAACAAAAAATTCCCACTCCCAAAACAACCAAAAACCGTGAGGAACACGCTCATTATCACTAGTGTATAGCTTATGAGAGAGGTGTGTGTACATGTATGCATGCTTGCATATTTGTGTCTGAGTGTGCACGTGTGTGTGCACATGTGTGTGTGTGTGTGAGTACATGTGTGCACACGCTCATGTATACATGGTAACCTGGCTTCAGACAGTTAAAAGCACACCAGTGGCATTTGGTGAAGCCCAGACTGTTAAATAATACGCTTATGATCCTACATAAATCTATCTACCAATAACTAAACATTCACAGGAGAGGCGGGCATGGGCTGGGGCTTCAGGGAAGTAGGAACTGTTGAGTGGGAGAGTTCTGTTTCAACAGCTGGCTGATTTGAGTTGCACCGTGTAGGGCCTCACAGCCTCCAGGAGTAGGCTGAGGTCTGGGCAGGTACTGACTGGCGAGGTCACTTAGAGGTAAAGATTCCAGATCTGTTGTTTGCTGCTGGCTTGCAGCCCTCTCAGTTGGGCTAGGTCTCCTCTGGTTGGTGGGTAGGAGGGTGGCCCAGTGCTGATATTTGCTAGGGAACAGAGTCCCTCAGCACTCAGCACAACTTAACAAAGGAGCTGTGATCTCTACAGTCACCTGCATCCCTGGGGACTTGTGTCTCTTGCTTGAGGAGGGAAGCAAATAGCACGTTGATATAAATTTAGTGTGGCTGCAGATATCCAGCTCAACAATTGCCCAGCCTGGCACTCATCTCTGTTTACTGGAGTCCAGTATCGCAGTGATTTTCCAAGTGCC
Organism: Lophiomys imhausi; assembly: GCA_907164525.1. Lineage (NCBI taxonomy): Eukaryota > Metazoa > Chordata > Mammalia > Rodentia > Muridae > Lophiomys > Lophiomys imhausi. Next base: position 4,054,874 of record CAJQZJ010004796.1, on the reverse strand, counting down.
TCTGACTCTCCTCCCCTGAGTAGCCCCCCCTTCAATTTGGAGTCCCCAGGGTATTTTGTGGGAAAAAATCCAGTACCTACTAGGTTCTCAGAGTGCAAATCACCTTGCACACACATACATATGCAACCCATACCATGAGCACACAAATGCATGCCAACAGACGTGCACAAGCACACAGGTATACACACACACACACACACACACACACACACACACACACAAACACACACACACATAAACATAGCCTTTTCCCCAGACCAGCTCACAAGAGAGAACAAACTAGTGAGTCTCAGACATTTTCTCACAAAATACCCTGGAGACTTCAAATTAAAGGGGGCGAATTCTCAAAGGATGAAAGTTGGGGGGCATTGGGAAAGCCACTAATGCTGGACCAAGTCACCATCATTTCCTGTTAAAATTATCTCAAGGAGCAAGCCAATGCCTCTCCCCAAGCCAGCTGCCCACTCTGGGAACTGGGCAGGGACCAGCTCAGCCCAGGGAGTCCCAGATGCTCCAGATTGCTGGTGATGTAACCTGCACTTCCTCTATTTATCCAGAGTCCCCACATCCCTCGGGAGAGGAAATCAAGAGAATGGAAGCATTACACAGCCAGCAGCTAGCTTTCCTTGGCTTTCCAGCTTGTTCTTGAGTCGAGGTGGAAGATCTGACAAGAACTGGAGCTGTTCCCTCCAGTTAAAAGTAATTATCTCTTCATCCACAAAGCATGGGTTTTCCTGTGGATATGGGTCCTTTCACCATACCATCGTGTTCCATTTACACTGTTTAATTGACAAAGATTCCTTTGAGGGATAAGAGATTTGGAAAGGAACAGAGTAGTGGGGTGCAGTCCTTTACTGATTTGTCTTTTGTAGTAACTTGGGGTGGGAGTGGGTGCAGGAAAGAACAATCCTGCTTAATGCAGCCTTCCCTAGGACCTGTGGATGACAGCTCAGTGGAGAGGGAAAGCTGGCTGGCATTTGGGATTCGGTCTGTCTTAGATGTTGACTTTTTGTTTGAGCCAGAGTTTCACTGTGTAGTCCAGGCTGGCCTTGGATTAGAGAGTCTTTTACCCCAGCCTTCCAAGTACTAGGCTTACCAACCTGTAACCAAGACGCCCTATTTTAGATGTTAACTTTAACCAGGGGATTTTATGTAAAAGGGGACATTTCAGAATTGTGTTCAGAAGTGGTCATTTATTCTTGGGTTATGCTATTAGAGCTTCTCAGCCTATATTAAGGCTTTTGAGACAAAATATACAATCTTAAAGCAAAGTGTGTGTGTGTGTGTGTGTGTGTGTGTGTGTGTGTGTGTTTGTAGTGAGGAGTTAGGAGTGTATGCATGTATGTGTGATGAGTGTGTGTGTGTGAACCTGGAGCTCACTCATTTGGCTAGATCCTGTGGCCAGTAAATCCCAGGGATGTCCTGTGGCTGCATTCCCAGCACTGAGATTATAGGCAACCACTGCTGGGTCTGGATTGTATATAAAAGCTGGGGGGCAAACTCAGGTCCTCATGCCTGCATGGAATGTGCTCTATAGGGCCCCAAAGTATAGATCCTTATACTTTGGAATGCTTAGTATAGGTTTGATGAATGAATAGATGAGATGCGTGGGTTACTATGGGACACAGTCACCACAAATAGAGAGCAGTGACAGACAGACATGCAAGAGAAGACAGGGTGTGGCTGAGGGTCCCTGCCCCCCTCTACCATTCACTAGAGGAGTTACCACAGCAGCCTCAGACCATTTGCTCTTATTTCTCTGCTAATTTCATTCAACAAAGACCAACCCTGGGACAAATGAATGAACAACCATGTCTTTCTGACCTCCTTGTTTTCCTGAGATGTAGGGAGTTAGACTAACGTCAGCTTGGTAATTAATTACTTGACTCTCTTGGGACAAACTTAGCATGAGTGAGCAGGAACTGAAGTCCCTGTATCCTGCCTTGTCTGGGGCAAAGCTCCACCCTTTCTGTGCCTAGAACTCAAGGTCAGACCTGGAACCACAGGCTCCAACCCAAGGGCTGCTTCTGAGCCCCTCCTTGCCACATTGCCCGGATGGCTCTAGACAGCAACCTGGTTGTAAGACATGACCAAGGGTTCTCTGAGAAAAGTGCAACATGGCTATCCATATGTTTTAAATTATTTAGTTGCATCAAATATTCAGATCTGTGAAAACAATGGGAACTCTATTTTAAAACTCCAAGCATTCGATGGATGAGCTGAGCGTCTCCCAGCAGTTCCCAGCACCAGGCCCACGCTCTATATGTCTCTTGAGAGTGGCTTGTACTTCTCTGGTCCAGGCTGCCGTTCTCAGGACTGACTGAAGCTCAAGTGGAAACCCCAGTCCCAGAAGTGAACCTTCGTGGGGTTCAGCATGTCTTGTGCCCCACCTCCCTGAGAAAAGAGACATTCCCATCGGGACGCTGGAACTGGATGTTGGTGGAGAAACCATGCTTTCTGCATGGGTGATTCATGTGAACGGTTTCCATGGGATTGTGTGTGGTGTGTGTGTGTGTGTGTGTGTGTGTGTGTGTGTGTTTGTAAGTGTGTATGTGTGAGTGTGTATATGTGTGTGTGTGAGTGTGTGTATGTGTTAGTGTGTATGTGTGAGTGTGTATATGTGTGTGTATGAGTGTGTGTATGTGTATGTGTTAGTGTGTATGTGTGAGTGTGTATATGTGTGTGTATATGTGTGTGAGTGTGTGTATGTGTATGTGCTAGTGTGTATGTGTGAGTGTGTATATGTGTGTGTGTATATGTGTGTGTGTGAGTGTGTGTATGTGTTAGTGTGTGTGTGAGTGTGTGTATGTGTATGTGTTAGTGTGTATGTGTGAGTGTGTATATGTGTGTATATGTGTGTGTGAGTGTGTGTATGTGTATGTGCTAGTGTGTATGTGTGAGTGTGTATATGTGTGTGTATATGTGTGTGTGTGAGTGTGTGTATGTGTTAGTGTGTGTGTGAGTGTGTGTATGTGTGTGTGTGAGTGTGTGTGGGTTTCAGAGTGTGAAGCGGCTGCTTTTTCACGAAGCATCATTTTAGATGGGAACTGAATGTGACACCCACTGAAGTTTCTTTGATACCAATATGTGTGCTTTAACAGAAACTGCCATTTACTGGATAAGTCCAATATTCACAAGATTATACCTGTGCCTCGCATGAAGGTCTCCGATAACTACACTCAGAGCACAGTAAGCCAGATAATATTTCATAACTTAGAAAAATGAGACTGCATGGGTGGGTGGTGGAGACAAGGACAGCAAATAATGGTATCTGTGTATAACGATGTTACAACAAAACCCACTTGTTTGTGTTCTAACTAAAAATTAATAAAAAGTAAGAAAGGAGAGATATGTATCGCTTACAGATGTTGCTAAAAATCAACTTAGGGACAGAGGGAGCTCTAGCCAGGGTCTCCTTCAGTCACGCCACACTGGTTCTTGTCTGGTAAGCTTCTAGAGCACTCTGCATAGTCTCATCACTCCTATAAAACGTTGGAGGGTACTTCCTCCTCTGTAGGCTGATCTCTGGGAGGTGAAGGAGAGCTGCTGGGGGAGGGCTCTCTGGCAGTGAAGGAGGGGGCTATGAGGGAGATGGGGTGCTTTCTGGGCAGCTGGCCAGGTTCCCCCTCTTTATCTTGGAGCTGGTGCACAGGTTTGTTGTCTCTTTGATGATCCATCAAGTAGCACACTTGAGACTTGAAATCTTTGCTATCTTTCTGTAAAAAAAGTTTATTTCTTAAAAATCCTGACTAGGAGGCTAGAGAGATGGCTCAGTGGTTAAGAGCACTGGTTGGTTTTCCAGAGGACCCAGGTTTGATTCCCAGCACCCGCATGGTGGTTTACAACTACCTGTAACTCCAGTTCTAGGGTATCCTATGTCTTTTTCTGATCTCCATGTGCACCAGGTATGTACATTGTGCACATATAAATAAATCTTTAAACCAAAACCAAAAGCAAACCAAATGAACCAACCAAACAAACAAAACCCCTAACTAGGCATGAAGCTGTTTGCCTAGAATACCATGAGTTCTAGGTCAGCCTCTGATACGTAGTGAGGTTAGGGTTAGCCTGGGCTACATAATACCCTGTCTTGAAAATCAAAACAGGACCTAGCATGATGACACACACCCTTAATCTCAGCACCCTGGAGGCAGAGACAAGCAGAGAGCTCTGTGGAGGCCAGCCTTGTCTGTACAATGAGGTCCAGGCCAGTTAGGGCTGAATAGTGAGAACCTGTCTCAAAAAATAAAAATAAGACAGGCTTACCACACAAATACAAAGACCCAAGTTTTGATTCTAAGCACCTACATCAGAAGCCAGGCATGGAGGTCCATGGCTGTGATCTCAGCACTAGGAGACAGGAGGATCCCAGGGGTCACTGACCATCTATCTAGTTGCTGAGTTCCTGGGTCAGTGGGAGATACTGTCTCAAAAAAAAAAAAAAAAAAAAGGTAGAGCACAATAGAAGAAGACACTTGACACCACCAAGTGGTCTCCATACATGTATGCTCAGATACTCAAACATATAGGTGCACACCATATACACATCAAATCCTAGCCACTAATGTTGTATTGGAGACCCGCCTCTCATAGCTAGTACAGTCTAATGAATCAAGAGGAATTTCTTGGAGTCTAGCATAATGCAAAATCAAAAACAAAACAAAGCAAACCCCACTGTGTTGATGCCCTGACTGTTTACAAAGGGCTTTGCACATGGATCACAAAAAGTCATGTGAAATGGTAAAATTATTCTAAAATGAGGTTGTCAGCACCATACAGCAAGAGATTTTCTTACACACACACACACACACACACACACACACACACACACACACACGTCATTGCATTGGGTACTACGAGAGTTCAAGGTGAACTTCTGTCAAGATGTTTACAACCACATTGAAAAGGGTCATTTACTATAGTAAGCGGACACTTGTTTTCAGGCAGAATGAGACCTGTAAGATTGCTCTTTTTCTGGTGATCAATAAGCCCAAAGGAAGTGAAAGTATTCATGTGTAGATGAGAGAGGCAGGAAAGACCACACCCGATCAATAATTTGAAAACTCTGACTTCCCAATCTTTTTTTTTTTTTTTTTTTGAGACAGGGCTTCTCCATGTAACAGCCTGGAAATTGCTCTGTAGACCAGGATGGCATCACAGAAATCCACCTGCCTCTGCCTCTCAAGTGCTGGGATTAAAGGTATGTGCCACTACACCAGTGTCACACCCGCTGACTTCCCAATCTTAAAGCTTTCAAAAATGAATATCTGTATCTTTATATCATGCTTTAAAATTAGAGAAACCCTGGGCCTGGAGAGACGGCTGCTCTTCCAGAGGACCCAGGTTCAAATCCCAGCACCTACATGGTGGTTTGCCACCTCTGTAACTTCAGTTCTGTGGTATCTGACGCCCTCTTCTGGTCTCTGCTGGCATTGCGTGGACAAGGAACATGGACTTGCATGGTGACAAAGCACCCATACCATAAACATAATTAAGTCTTTTTTAAATATTAGAGAGACCCATATATTTATTATGTTCAGTTACCAAATGAGTTTTGTCATTGGCTTGCTCTTCCTGTCCCTTGTTCCCAAGTGCTTTACGTGGGCTGCATTCACAGCCTCCAAGAACACAGACCTTATTCTGGTTTACATCAAACTGAGAGTTGTAGAACTCCCAGGCTTCTCCCTTCCTGGGCTCTGAATGTTCAGAGAATTGGAGGGAAAGAACCCCCAGGCTTCTCAACCTTGTGCACCTGCCTCCCCCACCCCCCCCCACAGTGGATCTTCTGACATCCAGATCAGAGATAACCAGCAGGGTACAGGGCATGCACCTGAAACTTAGATGTCCGTGTTTATCCCGCCTGGGATCTTGTTAAAATGCAGAATCATTCAGCAGCTTTGAGATGCCACTTCCTAACCAGCTGCAAGGTAACACTGGCATTGCTCGCCTGGGACTACAGTTGGCTGAGTGGTTCTCTACAGAACCACTACACCTACGGGGGCAGCAAACAGGAGACTTGGACTCGTGGTCTCCTGGCTTTTAGTTGCTTTACTTCTCTGGACTTTAATTTTAAGACAGAGAAGGACAAATCGGATTATTTCAAGATTTGCATCTGCAGACCTAGTGGGGGTGGTACATTCTTTGAATACAGCAATTTGTCTACAGTTTGAACACTAATCTCTCTTGCTCTTTCTCTCTCTCTCCCTCTCTCTTCCTCTCTTTCCCACTCTCTCCCACTCTCCCTCTCTTCCTCACCAAGACTGACCTGGAACTCCCTATGTAGCCCAAGTTGGCCTTGAACTCATGATTGCCCTACACCATCTGCCTCCTGCAAGTTCTAGGATTGCAGGTGTGCAGCTCGGTGCCCAGCTCTAGATCACTGCTATCTAGACTCTTTCAGATAGGTGGACCACTGCTCCCAGATTATATGGAGCTGGAGATTACAGACACACCTGGGAGGAGCCTCCCACAAGAGAGCCCAGACCCTTGTGCAGAGGACTTCAAATGGCAGGAGAAAGGGAGAGGGAGAGATGCGTGTGGGGAGGAGAGGGTTAACTGAATGAATGAAGGCAGCATCCGATAATCTAGGCCTCTGGAGGCGGCCCCTCCCCCAGCGCCCACGTATTTTTGAGCCTCAAACAGGATCACACAGAAGGGCTTTGCCCAGGATCACAGACACTAGCTAGTTTCTCCTTCAAGTCCCAAAGCAAAAGTCAGGGGAGCAGAGAGAACTTCCGGCGTTGAGGTGGGCGCCCGGAGGAGAATTTTACCTTGTGTAGGACATGTTCGTTGAAGTGAGGGCCAGCTCCGCCCTGGTAGGAGTCGGGTCTCTGCAGATCCATGTCCAGCTCAGAGCCAACTACTCCCAGCTCTCCCAGCGCTCTGCGTCAGCGCTCCCAGCAGCTCAACCCAGGCTCTGCGGGGCGCAGCAGGCTCTGGTCCGAGCACCCTGGGGGCTAGCAGGCACCCGTGATCAGCACTGGACAGCTCCCAAGGCGGTCTGTGGTGGTACTGACAGGTTTCCCACCCAAGATCCCAGGGTTCAGCAGGAGAATCGCTGTTGTGCACCCGGGACCAGAGTCCTGAGATACTCGCAGCCCGAGATCACCTGTCTTGTGACTTCAAGATGCTGGGAGCGACGCAAGATTTTGAAGCTAGCTGAGGGATGTATGTGCGGATCGCATTCTGGAGGATCAGCTGCCCTGCGGTCCCAGAGCTCCGGGTTCCCCATCCTCAATGACCCAGCATCCCCAACCGCTCAGCTCAGCTCTCTTCGCCAGCACTTTTCGTTTGGTCTCTAGACAGTTCCTTTCAGGGGATAAATCACTGAGGCTGGTAGAGGCTGATAGAAAGTGGTGGCTGAGGTCTTTGAAATAGGCTCAGCTGAGGGAGAGCACAGAGACCCTTTCAAGGCATATGATCCCAAAGTTAAGAACGATTGGCTCAGGAGAGGCAGGATGGTAAGGGCATAGGATCCAGAATTCTGACTTCAACTTTGAAAGTTGTAACACTGGGCTAGACACTCTTTCCTGAGGGGGCTGGAAGAGTGTGTGTGTGTGTTTGTTTACTGGGGCTATAGCCCAGTGATAGAGTGTTGCTTAATGTGTGCAAGGTCCAGGGTTCTGATCCCAGAGCTGTGAAATAGATGAGTGGAATACCTATGGTGTTTTTGTGGATATATATATATATATATATATATATATATATATATATATATATATATGTTTTTCGAGACAGGGTTTCTCTGTATAACAGCTCTGGCTGTCCTGGTCCTTGCTTTGTGGGCCAGGCTGGCCTCGAACTCACAGAGATCTACCTGCCTCTGCCTCCCAAGTGCTGGGATTAAAGGCGTGCGCCACCACCACCCAGCTTTGTGGATATATTTTTAAAAAGACTTATTTTGCTGGGTGTGGTGGCACATGCCTTTAGTCCCAGTACTCAGAAGGCAGAGGTAGATGTGGACAGAGCTCTGTGAGTTCAAGGCCAGCCTGGTTTGCATATTGAGTTCTAGGCCAGCCAAGGTTACGCGGTGAGACCTGTCTCAAAAACAAAAACAAAGTCCCCTTCCCCAATATTTATTTTATGCTTGTTTATGCATATGCGTGTGTATCTGTGTGTATGTACTCACATGTGGAGGTGCCCACAGATGTCAGAAGAGGCTGTGGGATCCCCTTGAGTTGCAAGCAGTTTGATTTGCTGAATATGGACTCCAGACCTGTGTAAGAGAAGCATGGACTATTAGCCGATGAGTAATCTGTCCAGCCCCCATCCTGAAGATTTAGTGGGTTATCCACAGGCCTGGAACAGTGCCTGGAATATACTCAGAGCTTAGTAAATGCAGGTGGTATACTCTCTGCGTGAGGAGTCAGAGCTCTGGTGACTGCCTCCAAACACCACAGGAACTCTCTGCTGGGACTTTTTTTTTAATAATTTATTTTTTGTTTCTTCAAGTTACATCTCAATCACAATCCCCTCCCTACTCCCCCCTCCAGTCCCACCCTTCC
>CAJQZJ010004796.1:4027281-4042619 GCA_907164525.1 Lophiomys imhausi | reverse complement strand
CTGTATAGGTGTGTGTGAACATCTGCATACTGTATAGGTGTGTGTGTGTGAACATCTGCATACTGTATAGGTGTGTGCGCGTGTGTGTGAACATCTGCCTACCTTATAGGTGTGTGTGAACATCTGCATACCATATAGGTGTGTGTGTTTTTTTTCTGTATCTATGTATGTGTACTATGTGTGTTCACTATAGTGCACATATAGAGGCCAGAAGACAAGTTTTTGGGAGCTTGTGGGTCCCAGGGATGGAACTCAAGTCGTAGGGCTTGATGGCAAGCCCCTCAACCCTGCGCCATGTCACTGTCCCTCCCTCTGTAGCTTGAATAATGACAGATCATATTGTTTTGAGTCTCCAAGGCATGAGGTGATGCATGAGCCCCCACCCTTCCTTCCTTTCATCCCTTCCCCTGCCCTGTTTCTTCCCCATCCTCTAGCAACAGGTTTAATTATGGAAAACCATTGGTTTTTAGAATTATTTTATATTTGCAGAAGAACTGCAAAGATGTTACAGAGAGACTTTTACACCCACACCCCATGACCCTTACTATTAGTACCTTAGGAGGTATTTTTCGTGACATGGCACTAATATTGTCACTCATGTCCACAGTCATTTTACCCAATATCCTCATGCTGTCCCAGGATTCCACATTCATTTTTAAATTTTTCCAATGTATTTATTTTATTTATGTGTATGAATGTTTTGTCTGCATGTGTGGATTGCACCATAAGTGTGCCTTCTGTCCTCAGAAGAGAGAGCTGGATCCCCTGGAACTGTAGTTATGGATGATTATCATGTGTGTGCTGGGGTCTGAACCCACAGAACTTGTTCCTCTGGAAGAGCATCAAGTGCTCTTAGCAGCTGATCTATCTCCTCAGTCCTCCACATTTATTTATTTTTTAAGTGATAGAGTTAGTGTGTTAAGAAAAAAGAGTTGAAAATACTTCTGAGGGTAGAAGTAGGCTAATGAGCTGGAATAGACAGATGCTTAAAAATTCTGTTGAATTATTTACTTTAGGGAGTGCTTCTAAAATTGTGATCCCTAGTTTTCTGAAAGCACATATTAATTTGTTGAATCTCCATCTTTTTATTCATATTCTACTGGGTAAACATTAGGCCCCTTCAATTTGAAGATGTCATGTCCTCAATTTGAAGATAAAATGTTTCCCTATTGGCTCATATGTTTGAATGTTTGGTTCCTAGGTAGTGGAAGATTCTGGAACTTCTCAGAGGTGGACCCTTTCTGGGTCACTGGGTCGCTGGGAGTGCATCTTAAGGTTTTATGGCTCAGCCTTTTTTCCTATGTGCTTTCTGTTTCCTGTTCTGCCAGAATATGGACACTTAGATGAGAGTTGGCATGCTTTCTGCTCCATGACAGACTGTGAGCCCTTAAACTGCGAGCATAAGAAGCTCTTTCTCTTTGGAGCTGGTTCTTTGCAGAAAAGGAACCTAGAGACCCTTCTGTCTAGGACACTCTCTTGAGTGAAAGCCATTTACTGCCTCTCAGCGATTGCTACCATTCTCTGAGCTCTCAGGTATCAAGTGCTGTGTGTCTCCTGGGTTTCTCCCTTTCTTGGCTGTGTCAGTCACTTCTGCATTGCTGTGACAAAATGCCCATCACAAGCAACTTGAGGAGGGGAGGTATTTTTGATTCACTCTTTCAGAGGTCTTTGGTCCTTGACTCCATTAATCCTGAAGCTGTGGGGAGGCAGAATGCCATGGTGGTGGGAGTGCATGGACTAATCTTGTGATATGTAGGAAGCAAGGAAAAAGGAAGGAGTGTGAGACCAGCATGATTTCCAGAATCATAGCTATGGCGATCTACCTCCTCTAGCCAAGTTCTATTTTAGCCTTCACAGGCACACATACACACAAATGTGCACACATGAATAAGCTACACACACACACACACACACACATATAAACATACACAGAGAGAGAGACACACAGACACACACACACATGCACACACAAACACAAACATAAATGCATACTCAGACAAAGACACATACATGTGCACATATGGACACACAAACACATACAAGGACACACACACAAGCATAAACACACAGAAAGGCAGACACATACACATACACACACACGGGGACACATGCACAAACAAACACATACACAGACACACACACACCCACGTATGCACAGACACAAGTGTGCATGCACACACATACACACCAAACTTACGGAGATAGCTGGCATGTGAACCCACCCGTAACTAGAATACTATTTTGATCTTGAAATTTTAAATTGGATCTAATGTGGAGATTAAGGAATAGGTGCATTCTGGGTCATTAAGGAATTGTGCCTAAGCCATGCTGATAAATGTGAGCCTGGCAGACTGCTGAGTCCAATGGTCAAGGTTTATCGGAAACCCCACAATAAACTCCATGAGGCTGTAATGCTGCAGAAAGAAAGCTGTGAGCCCGGGAGTTGGGATGGCTTTCCACCTTCAAACTCACGGCAGTGTCTCTTCCTTCTGGAAGGATTTGTACAGGTTCCACAGTTCCACAATAACTGGAGTTGAGCTGTATGGGGCAGCCTCCACCACCCCAGCCTGTCCTCCTTGGGTGGGAGTGGAGGTTATGGGTTGTGTTTTCCCAGAGAAAATAATGGTGCTGGCTCCTTCCTGGGAGCTTTGAGAGGCTCTTTCTTCATCCATCCATTCATCCTGAGCCAGGCCTATGCCAGTCAGTGCTCAGGGTACACAGACAAAAGAGCCGCAGTTCCTGCCTCTGACAAGCTGGCAGTGTGCTCCGTGTGATTGGCAGGTACAACACTCACACCACGTGACAAAGGCCATGCTGGCTCATGAAGGAGCCGGTATAGTGTAAGTGGCTACACCTCGAATGTCGGACCCAGTGGCATGGGTCTCCACCTTGACTTGATGTTCATTGTGTGTGGCTTGGTTTGCTCTTTACCCTGCTCATCTTCACGTGGCTCTTTCATGAGGCTGTTGTGGAAATTGAATGAAGGAGGCACAGAAACACTTGGTACAGTGTCTGGGCCCATGATGTGTGCATTATGTGCCCATCTGGGCATTGTAGTTGGGAACAATACTGACTGCATGTGCCTGCAGACTGGAACAAGGAGGGAGGGAGGGGAGAGTCAGAGGACGGCTCACCGGGACATGGTCACTAGCATCTCTCTTTCTCCTTGAGAAAGAACCCAAATGAGCCAGATGTGGCACACATCTGTAACCGTAGCACTTAGGATGTTAAGGTGGAATGATGAATGAATTTGAGGTCAGCCTGGGCTATATAGTGAGAGGCCCTGTCTCAAGGGAGAGAGAGAGAGGAGAGAGAGGAAGAGAGAGAAGAGAGAGGGAGAGAGAGAAGAGGCAGGGAGAGAGGGAGAGAGAGGGGGAGAGAGAGGAGAGAGACAATGAGAGAGAGGATAGAGAGAGGGAGAGAGAGAGGAGAGAGGAGAGAGATAGGGAGAGAATGGGAGGGAGAGGATAGAGAGACGGGGGAGAGAGGGGTGAGAGGGGAGAGAGCGGATACAGGCTGCCTCATAGCTATCCTTTGTCCTCCTCAGCACATGCTTTGGGGAGAATCAAGGATGAATAATGAATGAACCCTGCGCTGTGGCAATCAGCATGCCAGGCTCTTTGGCCTGTTTAACTGATCTAATTTAATCTCACGCAGTCACCTCCTAGTGGAGGATACCATAGCTCAGAGCTGTAAAAGTGACACTTGGAGACAGTGAGAGCCACCAAGTACATGCAGATGGCGGACAGGGACAGGGTGTAGGCAGCCCCCAGCAATGCTGGCCTGGGCTGCTGCTTTCTTCATAAAGAATCACAAACCACACCCAGTTCAGACTTGGAAAATCTATCCAGAGCTTTTAGCTCCATAGTTGAAGAACAATTCCCAGCATAGCGGTTTTTCCGGCTCTTAGTTCCATCCTTCCCTGCTGCTTGGTTGGGGTCAGGAGACTCAAGAACTAAAAGGGCTCATCTTTCCAGAGAAGAACAGGAAGCATCTAAAGACTTCATCAATGTCACATCCTGACTAGAAGACAACCCCATGGCCAGGACTCCAGGAGGCTGTGGTCCTTCCACGGTTATTGGCACCTCAGCTCTCCCCTCTCTCCCAGGGAGAGGCTGAACATCCAGGAGGTTGCTCTGGAGTGTGAAGCTCTTTGTGACTCACTGCCACCCCCTAGTGGACATTTGCTTTCAGCAGGGTCTGCTGGCAACTTTAATAGTGAGAATGGATTAACTCACAGTCCCTAGGAGAAGGGGGCGTCCATCAGATACTCGACAAACATAAAAATCAATAGCTTACTTGTAGCCCCCTGGCCACCATTTCTGCTCCATTCCTTCACTTGGGCGGTGAAGTCTTTTCTTTGTACATGAGAATCGTACCCCTGGGAAAGAGCCTGGTGGAAGGACACGTGTTCTCTTTACTGAGTACATTTGAGCAATCCGTTCCACAGCATGACGACCACAGGTCGCAATAATGTTCCATTTCAGAAAGTTTGGGGCTAGAGAGGTGGCTCGGCAGCTAATAGCACATACTGTTCTCTCAAAGGGCTTGAGCTCCATTCCCAGCTTACTAGCACCATAACTCCAGTTATATATATAAAATTTAATATTATGCATATATAATTAAAAATGAAATACATCTCAAAAAGTCTTGCCACAAAGAATTCCAGGTGACAGAGTTCATAATTCCACAAGGTGTATGGCAAATATCCTCGCGTCACATTGTTCTCTATAAATGTATGTATCAATTATTATTTGTCAATTAAAAATAAGTCAGGATCGGAAATACATCTCAGCAGGTGACAGTGCTTGCCACCAACTCCTGGAAGTGGTCCTCTGACTTCCATATGTGCATTGTGGCATGCCCCTCCCCTTCTTGCCCCCAAATTAAGTAAAAAGTAATAAAAAAATTTTAAATAGTGTTATTTAAGAGAAGTCGTTTGTGACTGCCCACTTTCTGTGACTTCAAATGTGCACGTTGTCTATTGGGGAGGGATTTGTTCTTTAAGCATCACCCTTGACTGTGATAATAATACAGGTAAACTTACCCCGTAGTCAGCAGCGGCAGCTGTCAGAGCGCCCCAGGACATCTCTTCAAGGGAGGCATCATGTTTTTGAGGCTCTTTCTTTGTTGAAGTCACCCCTCACTTGGATATGATCCTTTCCCAGCAGCTGCTCCCACCCAGCCTGCCACCTGCTTACAGGGATCCGTGGATTTAATTTCAGGCATTTTCCAAAAAGAGACAGAAGGCAATCCCAAGTCCTGCAGGCTATCTGTCCCCAACCCTGAGGTGAACAGCTGAGCTTGAAGATTGAGAGGGGATAAATTAATCCTTCTATCCGAGAGAGAGAGTCACTTCTTCATTCGTCAGCTAGTTTTTCTTTAAGATGGAACTCAAGGTATTATCATATCGGACTGGACTGTGGTTGAACGAAAGTTGAATTGTGGCACATTTATCATCCACGCATAAATGATATTGGTTCATTCATTCTTTCATTCCAGTGCAGTAGCAGCATGGGAACTGTAAGGAGAAGCCAAGAGCTTGGTGGTGAGCTGGTTGAACTATATGCTTCTCTCCATGCTTTCGTTTCCTGGAGTGATGGCCGTCCTGCTTCCTATGTTCATGGCTGCCCTGTTTCCTTAGACAGTTTTACTTCATCTAATTGGTTTCCTAAAATGCATTTAAAAACTCTGTTGTTTTGTCTTTTTTTTTTTTTTTTGGTTGTTTTGAGACAGGATTTCTCTGTGTAGCTCAGGCTGACCTGGAACTTGCTCTGTAGAGCAGGCTGGGCTCAAACTCACAGAGATCCACTTGCCTCTGTCTCCCAAGTGCTGGGATTAAAGGTGTGTGCCACCACCACCCAGCTGCTTTTCTTTGTCTTTTTAATTCTTTAATAATAATAATTAATAATATTAATTTTATTATATTATTTAATATTATTTTAATCATATATTAATATATGATTGTATATTAATGTATATATTTAATTGTATATTAATATAATATACAATTATATTAGGTTTACATAATAATAATTATTAATATTATTATTTTTTCAAGACAGGATTTCTCTGTGTAGCCCTGGCTGTCCTGGAATTCTCTCTGTAGACCAGGCTGGCCTTGAACTCAGAGATTCACCTGCCTCTGCTTCCCCAGTGCTGGGATTAAAGGCATGCACCACCATTGCCAGGGTAAAATTCTTTTATTTATGTGTTTTTGGGGAGGGGTGCGTGACTGTCACATGTGAGTACAGGTACCCTCAGAGTTCAGAAGGGTACCCCTGGAGCTGGAGTTACAGGCACTAGCTTCTGAACTGCCTGACGTGGTGGTTGCTGGGAACCAAACTGTTTTCTAGAGTAGCACACACTCTTAATTGCCACTTTTCTAAAAAACAGGGTCTCACACTGGAGCCCAGGTCAGCCTCAAATCCATTGCAGTCCTCCCACCTCAGCTTTCCAAGTGCTGGGATTAGAGGCGAGAGCTACCATGCTTGGCTTCTTTTTTGTTTTTATTTTTTAACTTAAAATCACTCGTGGAGTCTTCTCTTTTGGCGCGTTGGTGTAGTTTACTGCTCTTAGTGCTGCTCGGTAGTGTTGAGCTGAGTGAATATGCCACAGGTGTCACCCATTCTTCCGTCCGAGGACTCACGGTGGCTTCTGGTTTTTATTTGTTACAAACAGCAGCACTGTGAACTTTCACACCCAAGCTTCCTGTTTCCATGTACAAGAAGTCTGCTTTGTTTTTGCATCTGAGGATTCTTTATTTAAAGCCAGCTGCAAGTGCTGCCACGCTCTGGTAATATTGAGGAACAGCAGCTGGAGATGGCTCAGCAGCTAAGAGCGCTTGCTACTCTTGCAGAAGACCAGGGTTCCGTTCCTGGGTTGGGAGGCTCACATCCACCTGTACCTCCAGCTCCAGGGGATCTGAAGCCCTCTTTGGTTTCCACAGGCTCAGGAACTCACGTGCATATATAACCCCTCACCACATACATGTACACATACACATACTTAAAAACCCCATAAACTTGGCCTGGAGAAATGGTTGGCCAATCATGAGTGCTTACAAATAGTGCAGAGGACCTGGGTTCAGTTCTCAGCATTTATATCCGGCGACCTGTAACTCTAGTTCCAGGAAATATGATGCTTTCTTCTGCCCCCTTAAGGCACCTCCATGTATATGCTGCACATAAACTTGTGCGGACATATATACATAAATAAAAAAATAAATATTGAAAAAATGAAATGAATCTTTTTTAAAAATAAAAAAGTTAAATTTTTAATTAAAATTCACATTAAATTACAATTAAAATTTAATTAAATTAAAAATTAAAATCTTTTAAAAAATGAATGGGGAGCAATAGCCCTCATCTTGCATGATTATGAAGAGTAAGAAGAAGCATGTAACACGTGGTAAGAGCTCAACCATTCTTCTTATCAATGCCTTGATGCCATCACTATTGTGCTGGGCTATGCATTGTATATGCTACACTATAATGCTATATTGGTGCTCTCAGTAAAGCTTGCAACTTACAGGAATTTGGGGACCAAGAGTAACATGTCAGTCACAGATCAAAGCCTCACTGGGCATATCCTTGCTACTCAACTTGTCTCTGTCCAATGCCGGGTAGGAACTGTGCAACCGGTAGGACTCCCATGTGGATTAAATGAGACAAACCAGGGACCGGTGAGCTGGCTCAGTGTGCGATGAAGATCCTGTCTCTAAGCCTGATGAGTTGAATTCAACCCCAGAGATTTCCAGGGTGAAAGGAGAAAACTGACTCCCATGAGCTGTCCTCTGATGTGCATACACGTGTGTGACTTAACATGCGTGCTCCCACACATGTATGTGCACACTGACACATACACAAGCAAATAAATATATGTAATACTGTTTTTTTTTTAAATGAGATAGCCTCAAATCTTTCCTGGAGCCTGGCTCACAGTAGATGCCCGAAAAGCAGACCATGTGAGGACAAAGAGAGGAGTCGGTTCATGTAGCCAATTTATCTTGGAAAGCACTGTGCTGACTAGTCTTATGTCAGCCTGACACAAGCTAGAGTCATTTGGGAAGAGGGAAGCTTAACTGAAAAATTGCCCTCACCAGAGTGGACCTGGGGGCAGCCCTGTAGAGGGTTTTCTTGATTAGTGATTGGTGTGGGTGGGCCCAGCCCACTGAGGTGGTGTGACCCCTGGGCCTGTGATCCTGTATGGTATAAGCTAACAAGTTGAGCAAGCCATGGGGAGCAAGCCAGTAATCGACACGCCCCCACGGCCACTGCATCAGCTCCTGCCTCTAGATTCCTGAGCCTTGGGCTCCTGCCCTGACTGCTCTGGATGATGGACTTTAAACTGTAAGATGAAATAAATTCTCCCCCTCCCCAAGTTGCTTTTGCCCATGGTGTTTATCACAGTAATAGAAACCCTAACTGAGAGAATGGTTAGACTTCTCCGTAGAGACCTCGCATGGGTCTTTCTGGAAACACAGAATCCCCAGGCTCTGTGACTCAGAATTTCTTGGGATTTGACTTGGGGATTTACTTTGTCTTGACTTCTGGAGTCAGGGTCGGGGGAGCCTTGGGTGCCTGTTACTGTCTCTTTCAGTTAGTGTGGCCTGGAGAGTCAGTCTGAAAAGGTCTTCCTTGTCATATTCTCAAGACAGACGAAGGAGGACTTCCTTTGAGCAGGAGGAGGGGTGAGTGGAGTTAAGAGTGGAATCTAGACTTCTTAGGAGGGGCGGAAGAGTCACAGTGTGCCTGTTGTCACGCAGAGCACACCGTGACTAGGCCTTCTCCCAGGTAGCATTGTTTCTAGAAGACTTCGACGCCTGCTAGGCCCCAGGCCTAGGTGACCTCACAGGAAGAACATCTGTTTTCACGGTATGTTGGGTACTTTAATCATGGATGTGACAAAAGACCTGAAAAGAAGGAACTCTAAGGAGGAAGAATTTGTCACAATTTACACTTTGAGGGCACACAGCCCATCCTGGAGAGGTAGCCATGGCCACAGGAACATGAGGCAGCTGGTCACGCTGAGTCTGCAGTCAGGAAGCAGAGATGAACGTGGGTACCCAGGTCCCTTTCTCCTTTTTACGCAGTCTAGGACCTCAGCCAATGACATGGCATTGCCCACAGTTAGGGAAGGTCTTCCTACCTTGATTAATCCAAGCTATAAAATCCCTCACAGACTGTCCAACTGGACAGTGGATATTTGTTTACTATCATGCGTTTTTTTTTCCAAGGCAGGGTTTCTCTGTGTATCCTTGGCTGTCCTGGACTCACTTTGTAGACCAGGTTGGCCTTGAACTCACAGAAATCCACCTGCCTCTGCCTCCCAAGTGCTGGGACTAAAGGCGTGTGCTACCATGCCCGGCCATTATGGACAGCTGTGAACTGCCATATGGTGCTGGGATTTGAACCCGGTCTTTTGGAAGAACAGCCAGTGCTGTTAACCGCTGAGCCATCTTTCCAGCCCTCCCCTCTCCTTTTTTTTGAAGGACAGACTTCCTAGGTGTGGTCATTTGAATGAGACACCCCCCCGCACCCCCCACCATAAGTCTTGGCATTTCCTTAGGTCTCTCTGCTTCCTGGTTGTGCTTTGAGATGGAACTTCTTAAATGCTGTTCCAGGCAACAGGCCTGCTGATTGGTGCACTGCTTGCCACACCATGATGGACCACTGTATCAAAACTGCCCCTTCCTTCTCTAGGGTGCCTTGGTCAGAGTGTTTTATTACACAGATAGAAAAGTAACTAATACACTAAATTTGGGTTTGAGTCCAGCCTTTTCTAGCTGTGTGGCTTTGGGTGTGTCCCTGAGCTCTGTGTCTTAGTGACCTTAGGTATAATGCAGTCACATTGATAATGTGCATCCACCAGGGTTGTTGCAAGGGCAATGAGTGGAAATGTAATACCTCTGTCCTGATTGGCTGTCACTGTCAACTACACATGGCCAAGAGTCATCCGGCAGTGGAGTCTCAGTTGAGGAATTGCCTAGATCACCCTGGCCTTTGGGCACGCTGTCCGGGGACGTCCTTGCTAACTGTTGCAGAGAAGCATAGCCCGCTGTAGGTTGCACATTTTCTGGGCTGATGAGAAACACAGTTAACCATGAGCCTGTCAGCGAGCTAGGAGATTGTATTCCTCCATGGTCCCTGCCTCAGGTCTCTGCTGTGAGCTTGTGCCCTGTTCTCACTCGGTGATGGGCTGTGACATGAATGTGTAAGCCAGAGAACTCTTTCCTATCTTGAGTTTCTTTTAATCGTGGTATTTGTCACAGCAACAGAACGAAACTAGGGCAATGGCTTAATAAAAAGGCTCAGACTAGTTTCCTGTACTTAGCAAGTGAAATATAGGTGTTAACATCGCTTCGATTTTTCTTTGTTATGGTCATCGATGCCATACCATCATCACTCCCACCATCATCACCATCACCATCACCACCACCATCACCATCATCACCATCACCCCCGTCATCATTGTTACTGTCTTTGCCACCACCACCATCATCACCACCATTATCATCATATTGTAGATTCTACCTGCAAGATTCCTTGAATGATCATTTAAAATACAATCAGTACTTTAAAATAAAAGTACAGGAGAATGATAGCTATGGGCTTTTGCTCCCTAATTATTCTGAGGGGAAACACAATATTCTCAGTAAAATAAAAACAAGGAAGCCACTGCCACTTATCCATTATAATTTCATAGTAACATAGAAGTGTGAGCCGGGCACACAGTTTGGAATATAAAAGCCACATTTCTCAACCTCCCTTGCAACAAGGTGTGGTAACATAACAAAGTTCTGGCCAATGAGAATTATGTCAGAAGTCAACCCCTTAAGGAGAGAGGAGCAAGACCTCTCTTTAACTTCCATGCGGATGGGATACTCTGCTGACTATAGAAGCTTAGAGCAGCCATTTTGCCTTGAGATGGAAACCAAGTACTGGCGTGTACACTCATGGGCCAGAAGAACCCTGAGGCCCATGGTCATGCCACACCAGCCTTGGGCCATTCACTTTTGAATGTTGGAGGAAAGAAAAACAAATTTATTTTTATTTTCTGCTTGGGATTAAACCCTAGACCTTGCACCTGGCCTCTATTTTTGTCAAACATACTCCCCCTGGGTCTTACCCCTCGCTACATTTTGTTTCTCAGTGCTAGTGAGACACACTAGGCCAACATACTACTGTCGAGCCACATCCCTAGCTAAACTGATCATTTCTGTCTCATATACGG
Source organism: Lophiomys imhausi (assembly GCA_907164525.1). Taxonomy (NCBI): domain Eukaryota; kingdom Metazoa; phylum Chordata; class Mammalia; order Rodentia; family Muridae; genus Lophiomys; species Lophiomys imhausi. The sequence goes on along the minus strand of CAJQZJ010004796.1, from coordinate 4,031,384 downwards.
CACAGTTAAATTATCTTTTATTACTAAATAATGTACTTGTTATGTATATAATGAGTGAGCACTCTCCTAGGTGGCCTAGAAAACCAAAGAATAAGGAGAGATGGAAGGATAGCCTTGTGCTGGTGGCATAAAGAGAAAAACACAAGGAAGAGCCAGGCATGGTGGTGCATAACTGTAATCTCAGCATTTGGGACGTAGAAGCAGGAGGATCAAGAGTTCAAAGCCTGGGCTACAAGAAAGAGAGAGAGATCTTGTTTCAAACAAACAATAAAACTAATTTTATGGTTGGGAGGTCACCACAACATGAGGAACTGTATTAAATAGTCACAGAATTAGGAAGGTTGAGAACCCCTGCGCTAGTCCAAGAATTCCCTACAGTTTTGTTCAGGGTGGCTCTCTTAGCTCCATGTCATTCTGGCCGTGGAATATACTATTTCTTAAAGTCCCTTGCATAGACTGCTTCCCTGAGGGGTGTTTCCCTGACAGGTGTTGGACAGGGCCATTGTGATGGACTCTTCTGGGAGGGCTCATCAGGGGTATGTATGTTTTTGTTCTTTGCCAGAAACTCTCGGCTGCACGGTAATCTTGAAGCCTTCCAAGAGCACCACATCTCCTCCTAGGACCGGAGGGAGATAGGACTCAGATCTCATCCTCTAGACCAGTAACCAGAAGAGAGGTTTGTTTTGCCCTCCTGGCTTTACAAGCTGCTGGTTATGAGGAAGGAGGTCCATCTCCAATGCCCTCCAAGCCTGCTAATATTTACCTAGCTGACTAACAGAATGGAAGGGGAAGAAAGGAAGAGATAAGGGGAAACTAAATAGTTAACTTCAAGCTAATGCCTCAGAGTGGAAGGTTTTTTAATTCAGAGAGATTTTACACCTGATGTTTTAGAAGTGGGGCCAAATGGAATGCCTTATTTCACCTGTCCTAAATTTAGGCATGGATGGGCAGGGAGGGGAAAAAATAGTGTCCTTTGCAGGGAGAGGGTGACAAAGGACAGGGTCTGTGACAGTCACATGGATATCAGCAACACAGTCAAAACGGAGGTGAGGCCACCAGGCAGAGGATGTGACTGAGCGCATGATAGTCTAGTTTCAAGACAAACTCAGAGGACAGGGGCTCTTTGGTACCATATATTTTCCTTTCCTGGGACCACAGGGCAGGGTCATGGCTACACTACGGTGTTGCTCTATCAGCTGTGATATCATAGGCTTCCAAGTAATGACTGGTTGGCTGTGAGACACACTAAATAAAGCCAGCCCAGAATAGCCTTCCGGGTCTCGCACTGTCTGTTTCTCTAATGTACCCCGTCATTTCATTGACCTCATTGCTACCCTGCAGTTTCAGTGTTGTATGAGCCACAGGGGAGGGACAGTTTAGACTCCACAGGGCAGGACAGAGGATAGCAAGAGGCACTTTGTGGTTGCATGGAATTGCTGTTTGGTTCAAAACAAGTGCTTGGGCCTGAAAACGTAGCTCAGTCAGTGGGCTTTGCTTCCCTCAGAGCTGGCGGGGTCCTGTAGGTGGGTGGCTGTGAATAGGAGAGACCCTGTATCTGTTTGCATGATCCCTGTGTGGCTCTGTCACTGTCTGATAGACTACTTTATACCCTCACGTTCCCTCCACTTTATGGACCACAGTGGGGTAGGTGATAGAGAGAATGGGAAAGGGAACTTGGGGAGATGGCTCAGCCCATAAAATGCTTGCCTTGCAAGTGTGAGGATTGGATTTTGAGTCCCTAGCACCCATATAGAACCAGGGTGAGCATGGCAGCCCACCTGTAATCCCAGAACTAGGGAGGTTGAGGCAGGAGGATCACCAGGGTAAGCTAGCTAACTAAACTGGCCAAATCAATAAGCTTCGACTTCATGGAGAGAACCTTAATTTCCTTTTCTATTGTAGTGATAAAAAAAAAAAAATCTTGACCAAAACAACTTAGGGGAGAAAGGGTTTATTTTAGCTCATGACTCCAGGTCTGTCAGAGCAGGAAAGCCCCAGCAGAAGGTACTTGAGGAAGTGGGCCATGTCACATCCATAATTAGCAAGAGATCAATGAAATGCATGTGTGCTTGTGTTCAGTTTGATTTCTCCACTCTTCTGTAGTTTAGGATCACCTGCCAAGGGATCGGTACCACACATGGTGGACATAGGATCACCTGCCTAGGGAACGGTACCACACATGGTGGACAAGTCTTCCCACCTCAATTAGCATAACCAAGATAATTTCCAGTAGATATGAACACAGGCCAACCTGACCTAGAAATCTCTTGGGATTCTTTTCCTGGGTGACTCCAGATTATGCCATGTTGACAAAACTAACCATTACAACTTGTCTCAGTAAATAAAGTGTAGAGCGACCAAGGAAGATACCCAGTGTCAACCTCTGGCTTCCACATGTGCATACTAGAGCTATACATGCGTAACATGTATGACGCAAGTGCAAATACCACATACATATACACAGAGAAAAATGGATTATAGGGAGTAGAGGAAGCCCTGAATGAAGTCCTGGGTGAATGTGTATTGTTAGTATGGGCATGTGTCATGCCAAAGATGTGAATGCATGGGCCTGTGGGAAATTGACTAAGTCATTCCCCACACAGGCCAGGTTCAAAGGTTGGCAAAACCTTCCTCTGTCCAAGTATAATCATCTGTTTACAGATGATTCTTCCCCCCCTCCCAGATGTTTACAGCCTGAGACTATGGCTCCCCTGAAGAGACCTCTTCGCAAGACCAGTTAACCCCTCCTCCGCACTGTGCATAAAAAAACATGCTGAGGTTCTGAGTTCCATCAGTGCTAGGTGCCACTCCACCAGTACGAGCACACCCCCACCCCACCGCAGCTTTCCTGAAAGAGTGTCTGTGTGTCTGCCCTTTCTTCATTTGATCACCAGCCCTCGGGAGAGTTCCGAGTCTCATGCCGAGAGGCTCACGGTAATAGAAAAGAATGTGACCTTGAGTCGGATCAGTGGGGATCACGACAGTAAGAATTAGCTGTTATCAGGAGCAACGGTTTCTTGCATTTGTGTATTTGTACACCCGGGCATTTGATATAGTTTGATTGACTTGTGGGAGGGCTGTTTGCAAAGGCCTCAGTGTCATGGTGGTGGGAACACACGTCTCCTGTCCCTCCTACTTCATCTCTCACCCCACCTGCTCACCCTTCCTGTGGTTGCATTTACTAGCCCTCCACTTCACCCCCTCCACTAAGATGGCCTCTGAAAAAATCCTTGCGGGTTTCACAGTACTGGGTCCCAGGCTCCTTTGCATACCTTACTGGGTCTCCTCCCTCAGCCTCTGGACTTCTTGGCTCCTGCGGTTCTGGATGTCTGGTTCCTACCTTGTTTTGATCACTTCCTCTTTCCTTACAGTGAGCCTAATTTTCAGTCTTTACGTTTTATTTTCCCCCAGGGCTTTGCCCTACCCCCACCCTCTTTGCTTTCCTTATGTACAGTCGAAGGTTTCAGCCACTTTCATGATTTGAACCCTCTTAGCACCCCCTCATGCTTGGGGTCAGCTGCTTTTAGTCTCAGGTAACCCTCAGTTGTAAGGCTCTCCTGGGATGACTGTCAAACAAATTTCAGCTCTTCCCAGAATTTCATTTTCCTTTGAATTGAGACTCAGGAAGAAAGGACTTTCTCAGAGACAGAGAAATCTGGGTCATGTCAGTGGATATATTTTTATCCCTTAGGAGAGGCTATGTGGAGGGACGAGAAGACAGAGCCACAGTACACAAGTAAGAGAGGCCCTGTGGCAGGGCTTGATTTGCTTGATTCCCATTGTCCCCAAGCCTCAGCAATATCCTTGGATTTTTTTTTTTTATGAACGATGTGTGACAACCCAGCATTCTACTAAAGTGTGTCTCCATTTCCTTATGTGTGTTCTAGGTGGGTTTATGATGTCTGAAGGCAAAATAGTCCTGGCCAGGATGAACTCTAAGGGAACATAGGTCCCACCCAGGCTTCAGTCATAAGCCAGTAGACAAGGGTTATAGGGACTCAGCTGGGGTCCTTGTAAAACACTGTGCACTTCCAACCACTCTGGAAGTAAAGATTTCTCTCCTCCCCTTCCCCTCTCTTCCCCCTCCCCTCCCCTCCCCCTCC